>JABXWE010006094.1:0-40951 GCA_014611495.1 Limonius californicus | reverse complement strand
TAATTTTTCAACATAAACAAGACGCTTTCGGTCGTGAAATTGCTAGGAAAGTGCAGGCCAATCAATCCACAATTATTAGAGTGACCAAACAGTACTCAGAGACGGGACAAATTGAAGATAAACCCCACAGTAGCCGTCTAAAAAAACCTCAGTGAGAGACGACACTGTATTGCGGAGGACGAACCTGGCAGACAGAAGTATCAATTCCACAGACCTATCCAAAATACGGTTCGAAGCTACTGGTGTAACTGTACTTCTTAAATCTGGTCGTAGGGCTTGCACAGTCCGGAGGAAACCCCTCCTTCCACCGTTTGAGATGGACAAAGGATCATCGCCATTGGGCCCCAAAACAATGACAGAAGGTATTATTTAGTGAAGGGTCTACCTTTAACATTAACAATCATGCTGGAAACACATATTTTAGAAGATTTCCTGGAGCAGAATTGTCTCGACAGTGTGTTCTGCCAACAATTAAACATTTAACCTCTGTCATAATATGGGGCTGCATGTCTGCTGAAGGTGTTGGTAGGCTGCATGTTGTATCTCTCATGATGAATGCAACCAAATACATTGATGTCCTACAGGAAAAGATGCTGCCTAGTGGAAAAGAGTTATTTTCTGACAAAACCTTTATCTTTCAAGATGATAATTCTCTTTGTCACAGAGCAAAGGTTATTCAGTCTTGGATGTCAACCAATAAATGTAAAAGAATAGACTGGCCAGCACAATCTCCGGACCTAAATTAAAAACTTATGGCAGAGGATTTCTAACATTATTTCAAGAAAAAAACCTGAAAAATTCCTGATTGATGCCTGGTATCGCCGCATTACGAAGGAAGAATTACAAAAACCGGTGAATTCTATACCAAAAAGGTGTAAATTAGTTATTAAAAGCAAAGAATGGCCTATTAAGTACTAAAATAGTTTAAAATTAATTCGTGTGTATTGTAATAAACGTTTAGCTGTAGACTACATTATTATATATAATGTACAATTTTTCTGCTTTTGAATCAATTTTATATATCGATATGTTTCCATTTTGTTATGGATTAACTTCTGGGCTATTATTATTACTAGTATTGTGTTTAAGTACCTGTATTATATTTGCAACGATGAAATGAAATAATTTGAAAAAAAATGTGTTAAACTGTTATTTATCTTATTTCTGCAACTGATGTAGAACTTTTTCAGACTACCGTACATTGTAGCCATTTTGTGTATCGGCATGTTAACCTAAACTTATTCATATTCATTCTATACGTTCAGTGCACCTAAAGTCCCCTTACAGTTTTCGAATAGGTTTTTGGAACAATATGAATTACATACAATATCACATTTGGTTTATTTAAAACTATGTGACTTTGTCGTACCCTGATATGTGCTATTAATAAATTCTAATTATAAGGCATTTCAAAATGGAAGACATAAATTGGAAGAATGCAATAGGGTTCTAAATAAATAGATGCATTACAAACACATAGGGTAGGCTTCATTCTGTGTAATAACAGAAAATCTGCATAAATCATCTCAACAACGTTTAGATCTCTTATTTCAGATATAAAACACACATGATTCCGTTAAAAAATTCATAGCGGGAAAAAGAATATTCGTATTGTTTATTATTAAAGAGCGCCATCCCGACAGACATACTTCAGACAAATGTGTATTTTTGTCGCAAAATAGAGAACCTGTTGCGAATAAAACAGAACTCAAGCTAAAGTTATCAATCAAGCAAGAAAGAGGGGAATTTGCTTCTAGATGGAGAACTACTTGAGTTCCTAGAAGATGGCGCCCTTATCATTTCTGGAGTGTATTGGTTGTGATATTCTCTATTTAATTCTGCCAAAAATAGGTAAATTCTTCAATAAACCATTTAGGAATACAAGTTGTGCTTTTTTTATCGTAAAACCTGATTGAATCTATCAATGCAGGTTTCAATAGCTCTGTAAATCAAAACAAAACCGTCGCTTCTAATTTAGATACTTCCATAAAAAGTTATTGCCTACCCAAACTGTTAGTCAGACATAATCCTGGTGAATGCACATTTTCATCATAGTGAACTTGGAATAATCTGAAACCGCCTATCACTGAGAAGCTCTAATAATAGTGCTTCACAAAATCAAATACTCCTCGATCTATTAACTTGTAGGATGTTAACTTCGACAGTAAAATATTGGTCTTCAATTTTAATAGGTAGTTACAGTAAGTATTATTTGTAGGTATGCCGTATCTAAGGAAGATGGTAATAAACTAAAAATATATTCGGAAAATAAAATATGTCTTTGTATCCTATGTCTCCTCTATATCTACTCTTAAATTTCTAGTACGTAGAGCGTTCTTTCATATATCTAGGTCTAAGTCTTGTTTGTTCTTTGAGAAAATCACAAGATCGTCAGCACAAACGCACTTGCTGCTATTTCTACTAATTCCATGTTTTATATGAGGGAGATCCGTGGCTCTCTAGGACCACTCGTGCGGCCCGAGTAGTGTTTCATAACAAAATCTTGGGGTCCGGTTGTGGCATATTTTGTATTTCTAATCGTGCTTTTATTATTATTATTGATAGAACCTTAACCTACATACACTGCTCCAAGAAATTAACGCACCAATTATTAATGTTGCGATAAAAGAAAAGTATATAAAGTATATATACTTGCAGTTTCGTTTTACTTTAAAACGTATCAAATCGTGTAGCTGTCATCAAACAATTGCTTGTACGATCAGTTATTTTTTCCGCGCTATCACTGACATTCTTGGGGCGAACCACACAACCTTTTCTCAGATGATCCAACGTTTCAGAGAAACTAACGAACATGACAAGCGACCAGGGCAAGGGCGACCACGTGCTACTACCGCTGTAGAAGATCGTATTCTTCGAATGCGTGCGCTAAGAGAGAGCTTTAACACCACAAGAGCCCTGCAAAGATAACTTTCAGCAGTACGTAATGTGCCCCGTACATCGGAGACAACTTACATACAATGCACGACAACGCTCGGCCCCACACAGCCAGAATTGTGCAAGAATACCCACACGATGCTGATATTCCTGTTACGCAATGGCCACCCAGAAGCTCCGACTTGAATCCGATTGAGCACCTCTGGGACATTCTCGGAAGACAAGTACAATCCATTCAACCACCCCCTGCAACTCTTAACGACCTGGAGAATTCATTAGGGGAAATGTGGGATAATCTTGAACAAGGGCAGTTAAGTGTGTTAACTTCAAGCATCGACCGTCGTTGTCAAGCTGTCATAACAAGTCGAGGCGGAAACACAGTATACTGAACCTGTAAATATACAATTTTTGAATTTTCGAATTTTGATTTTTATAATTTATGCGTTTATTGTTGTTAAATTGCGTTGATTGTTGTTAATTTGGATAAAATATGGTTTACTTAATTTTAAACATTATCTATGTTTAGTTTTACTTTTCATCGTTCTTTATTTTAATGCAGACTTTTTTAAACAAAACATAAAAATGAGTAAAATAACACAAAATTACGACTAACTGGGAAGCAATTATGCTAATATGAGCAAAAATATGAAAATTTTGCAGGCTTATGCTTCTAGGGTCGCATATTGATTTGTTGCTTTTGTGGATTTCACTAATCGCAATACTGATTATATAATAGTGAATATGTGACGTGGTATAATAGAAATTATCACAACCCCAATTGCTCGCAGGTACTCAATAGAAATATAATGACTGCTACCACTCCAGGTGGCACACTAGATGGACGGTATCTACCTGAAGCCTCGCCACCCAGGCTCCAGTGTCCTTCACGTACACCTTTTTTTAAAGTGGGAACAGTGTTCCTAGCTTTTGTTATCTTCGTATTAGTTTTATACGTTATTGAACCTCATTTTAACGTTTTCACTACCTCTATTACTTTTGATTAAATTTTTTATGCTATTTACTTCGTTTTCTTCCTTTAGTATTTTGTATGTTTGTTCTATAGTTAACATTTCCTGGAAATATTCTCTCCAACTGTTTACTGTATCTTCTTGGTCTGCTAAAGTTCTTCTGTCTTTGGTTTTACATGATTAGCCTTGTGTGGTTTAGATTTCCTCGGAGGTTTGAAGACTATAAAAAATTTTTAATTTCCAGATCAATCTCGCTCCAATTTTTCCGAGGATTTTTGTTAATCTTTGCTTTGCTGGTCTATATGCATGTAGTTCTTTTCCTTATTCTGCTTTCCAGTTCTGCTCCTTAACTTGTATTTCCTTTTTTATTTCTTCGCTCCACTATCTTGTTTGTTCCTTATACTTACTAATTTTGGCAATTCCAAATACATCTTCTGATATTTTTATTACAGTTGCTTTAATACATTTCTATAATTTTAAGAGTGTTGATTGATTTGCTATTTCTTTGAATTTGTTCATCTCCGTCTCTATGCTTGCACGACTACATATAACATTATTTAATCAGTTGTAATTATGTTAACACAGACATTATTTTCCGATATGAGTAATTCATTTTCTTTGTGGGAAATGTTAATTTTACAAATGTATGAATAACAATCACAAATGTGTAAATAATTTCTGTGTTGATTACCGCAACAAAACTAATTACCTATCAGTCTTACATGCTTCCCGTAAAACAAACAAGTACATAATTAAAATGGTAAATAATTTTAAGCATACAAACGTTTTAAAACGTAAATAAATATTTAATTAGGATTTTTGGACATTAAATCGGCCGGTTATGATGCAATACTACCATTCCAGAAGTTGTTCGTCCATTGCTTTTGTTTAAAGATGCCTTAGGAATTTATATAAGATCACTAATAAATTGAATACAGAGGAAGACCTAACCTCGACTTTTTTAGTTTTGAGTCATCTTAAAATTCCCAATTAAAAATGGACTTTATGGAAATATACATACAGTATATAATATACATATATATATTGCTGTAATCACTAGAGTAGTTTTAGTTATTTGCCCCACGTTGGGCGCCATAAAATGCTATATAAAGCCCGTATGTTGAAGGTGCCATAAAATTTGCTATGGTGATTATAGCTTTCACAGTGATAATAATTGTTATTAGTCAAATAAGGGAATTTTCCCTGTATACACAAAATTACAAATCTAAATCAAAATTCACTTTAAATAAACACCATAGACATTCATTCAACCCGGTATAACAGAAATGTTGCTAGCTCTTAATTACAGCAAATATTTTTCACATAAAAACCTACCTTACTCAAGAATAATCGTTGATTACTATCTCAGGGTACTGCATATGCTTCTAAATACAGAGACATAAAAAAAAACAAACGACAGGTATTTAAATGACTCAAATTCTAAATAAAGATATCAAATTAAGAAATTAATTATGCTCAATAAAATTTGTACCGATGCAGATTTAACAAATTAATACACATTTATTTTCTTTATTAATAAAAAATAAAATTAACTTTCTTATTAGAAATACCTGAAAACAAAATTTTCCTTGATCCAATCCTGTAGTGCGCGTAGATATCACACGCAGCTCTGTATACGAACGGAGGTTCTTGCTTAGTAAGCTATATTACGGTTTCCACTACTAGAAAGATGATTTCTTCAATTATCTTGGATAGTACTGGTTTCTCATTAATACATAGAACAACACACAAGTAAGTGAAAGTTCTCTTATGAATTGTATTTATAATAATAAAGGTTAATTTGCTTTGTTTAATATTTGGAGTTCTCACATAACCTCAGAAATATAACAAATCCGAAGATTTTGGAAGTTTGAACCCAGCACAAATTTAGAGGATTTCCAGGTATAAATGCAAGCCAAAGTACGTCTCAAACGAACCAGTTACAGCCTTCACTATTTGGATTCCATCAATCACTCAAAATCAGGCACCGAAGCAGCATAGTTCCATCGTAGAATACATTAAAGCACTTTAAAAATTTATAACAGGTATTTATTTAGTTATTACAAACACTTTTAAACACATTTTTCAGAGTTAAATTTTACACGTCTGTTCTTGTGTACAAAATTTTTTTTAATCTCCCAGCATTTTGTTTTAATTTAAACCAATAATAATTCATCAAATTTCACAACTATTTTAAAAACTGACCAATCACAAAAAAGTAAATTAATGACAATTCTAAATTACAATATTAATTATATAAATAATTTTCTTATGGAATTTCTAAAGTTAAATCTAATTACACAAATACATAGCTGATCATATTTCCTACATTTTGACATCTCACATGACATAATTTAGTTGTATAATAAGAAATCTCATATAATTACCTACTTAAATTTTTTATAATATTTATTTAACAATAAAGAAACATTGGAGTCATATTTCTCCACATAAATAAAGTTCCTTTAATTACAATTTCAATTACTAAATCACCTTTCTATTGAAGTCAGTCCAAAATTATAACCTTAACCTTACAAATTTAATAAATTTTAATTTCTATAAAAATTTCAAATGAATCTAGTTGCATAACACATTACAAAGCTTGCTTTAATATCAAATTAATCATAAGAACAATTATCGTTGCATTACAAACTCGTTTAAATATTCAAATTAACATTTTAACCTTGTTCAAATGATAACTTGATATGAATTTTAAAATTTACATGATAATTTCAGAATCTGCCTGTACCAATCTTATCAACGATATATAAAGTCTGTGTAACGATGACATACAAAAAGAAAAACTCCACCTGTACTTGGATGTCTCCACATATAGAAATTACAATGCTTTCTTATCACATCGGAAATGAACAAACAAACAAATAACTTGCTGTAACTTCGATTCAACAACCCTTTATGTAGTAAAATAAGTATAATTAGTTTACAAACGTAATGTTTATGGTATTTATTAATTAAGGTGTCAGTAATATCATGGCAATATATATATATATATATATATAATGTTAAGAAACGGTCGGCGCGGTGCCTACTTGGATGGGTGACCGAAATCGTCGCTCTAACGCTGCAACCCACGATGCCTCGGAGAGTACCTAAAACCATCGATTCCCCTGGGTTAGTGCGCCACATCACTAAATACCTTAAACAGAGTTAAAGTGGCAGCAGGGTGCGGAACTGCCTTCGGGTCTCTCCGCAACATTTACCATACGCAATTTATTTTTAATTAAATATTCAGTTTATTATCAGATATGTAGTCGTGCAGTTCTTTTACAATTTGATTAATTCTGTAGAGTACAGTGTGAAAAACGACATTTGTATTTTAACCAAACACAAATCACAATTTGAAGAAGACTTGTTTTTTAAATCGTTTTTTACATTCAGCGCTGTAAACTAATACGAGGATTATTCGAAAATTAAGGGCCGACCGAGCGTACAATAGATGTGTAAACTGAAAAAAATTACTACACCTAAATCTTAGATACTCTCCTAAATTCTTTTTCTCTAATTTAATCACTTATCACATCATGGTAGAAGTTTGTCATACCTTCGTCAAAGAAGGTTGTCGCCTTAGAAGAAAACCAATTTTATACAGTCGTTGTGAGGTCTCGATCGTCGGTAAAACTGTCACAGGTTTTAAAGAAGTTTTAAACCGGAGGAAGAGGAGCACTCGGCGCGACGTTGTATGAGAATGGTTAAAAATTTTACAATTGAATTGCCTAATGAATTACAAGGTGCGAACCGCGGCGTGCGGTCGGGCGTTACCGTGCAAAAGCACGTCGCCAGAGATTAGCAATTCCAGCATTTTGTTCTGAATCGCCCTTCTCAACTTTGCTAAAGTCTGGCCATACATGACTGCATTAATTGCCGTACTATGTTACACGAAATCAGCCAACAATAGTCTTTCCTGCCCAAAAAATAGTAGCTATAAACTTTCGGTTCTTAAGCTATTTATGTTTGGAGGAATCCGCATGCTTCCACTGCTTTAACTATTGCTTGGTTTCATCATTTGTGTACGAATCGAAGTGTCGTCGCCAGTCACAATGTGATTCGAGTACTCATCGCCATAAGTTTCGTAGCGATGCAGGAAGGTGAGTACAGAGGCCATTTGCTGTACAAATGTATAAATAGTTTTTATACTGGTTTCCACACTTTTAAAACAGTGACCTAATTATTGATCGTACATACTTTCTGCAAATTAAACAAGTACATAATTTAAGTGGTAAATAACTGTGAATATTCAAACGTTTTAAAAAGTAAATCAACATCCAATTAGGATTTTTGGACATCGGCAGGCCATAAAATTGATATTATATTTATTATTAACGTTGTTCAGAATAACTGATTTCATCTACTAGCACAAAAATTCAATATAGGAACAAATAAACGTTTTACTGTAATACGGCCATTTCATAAGTTTTTTGTCCATTCTTATTACTTTAAAATGCCTTCGGAATTTCAATAACATCACTGATAAATTGGCTACAGAGGAAGACCTAACCTTGTTTTTTTTTAGATGAGTAGTCTTAGAAAATCTCAAATTAAAAATGACATATTCACAGTTTGGTATCGGATATATAGTATGCAGATTTCTTACAATTTCATTAGTTCTGTAGAAAACAGGATAAACAATGTTTGTATTTCCACAAAATCCAAATTAAAGTAATTTTACGACGTTTGTTACATTAAGAAGTGAATTACTACGAGGTATATTCGAAAATTGTGGGCCGATCGGTCGTAAAAGAAAAATGTAACCTTAATAAAAATATTTAATGCCTAAATCTTAATACACCCCTAAACCACTTTAAGGCATAACTTTATTGGAATTTTTAACCACACTTCGTTTCATAGAAAATGCATCACCCATTAAAAATAAAGCTACGGGTTTGAAACTTTGTTAAAATAATCTTTCATTATTAGGTATGAAATGATCAGGTTTTCATAACAAAAGATTAACAATTAGGTATCAGAAAACAATAACAACGAAAACAAAATTATAATGGGTAACATCGCCATGAACAGTAATGCAAGCATTTACTCGTCGTGGCATGCTTTCTATCAAGTGGTCTATGTTCTCTCCTGGGGTATCTCGTTCCATATAACCTCAAATTGGTGTCTCAGATTGTTTAAGTTGTTAGCAGCTCTTGGCAATAATCTTAGTCGCAAGCCCATCATGTCCCAAAGATGTTCGATCGGGGATAAGTCCGGTGATCGTGTAGGCCAGGGCAACATTTGCAATTCCGCTTGTTAGAGGTACGTTCTGGTAATGTTTGCAGTGTGTGGACGTGCATTATCCTGTTGGAAAATACCGTTTGGCAACGTCTGCATGAATGGTACTAACACCGATTCCAGGACATTATGAATGTAGCGATAAGCATTTAAAGTGCCTGGGGCGAACACAAGAGGTGATCTTCTACCGAAACAAATCGCACCCCAAACCATAACTCCATGTGTTATAGCTGTATGACGTACCTTCCTACGGCCGTCATTTGCCCAAAAACAAAATCTTGATTCGCCACTGAAGATAATGTCGTTCCATTGCTGATTCCAATGCTACCACTCTTGACACCACGCAGGCCTAAAAGCCTTGTGACGTGCAGTTAAAGGGAGCTGCTGGAATGGACGGTAGGATCGCAGTGCAAAAGAAGAGATTCTTCTGTAAATTGTTGCCATTGACACGCGGCGGTGAAGAGCTCGCATCTAGTCTACAGCAACAGACCTTGTTGTTTGAAAGCGGTCTCGTGTAACCATTCTTCGAAGAAGTCGATCTTCACGAACATTGCTGCTACGTGGAGGTCTACCAACTGGACGATGTGGCTGAATGCCTTCTTCTGACCAAGCAGACCATACTCGTGCAACTGTAGTGTGGTCCCGATTTAACCTTCTACCAATTTCACGAAAAGAAAGTCTAGCTTCTTTCATGCCGATAATTCGACCTCTATCAAAATCGGAAATGTGGTCAAAATTTCTACGTTGTCTTACTGGAGGTATTTTAAAACATTTATTCTGTCACAAAATGTAACAAAATCTCGAAACAACTAATTAAATGTTTACTAGATATTGTTTTCTTTCTAAGCAACAAGTTGATGAGAGACAGTAGACGAACACCACAACCACTTGATTTTTTAATGATAATAGTGCAATGATAAAACATTATTTTAGCACATTTTCAAACACGTAGCTTTATTTTTAATGGGTGGTGCATTTCATATGAAACGGATGACACCCGGCGCAAATTCTTTGTGAATGATGCTTTGACTGCCGAAGAAAGTGATCAGCATGGTTTTCACTTCCGATTTTTGGAGACGGAATTACTTTGACCTGGGAGACGTCTTCGATCGCCATTCCATGCTTTGTCTCTTGCTTTCTGGATCGTACTGGAAGCAGCACCACGGCTCATCACCAATAACAATTGAATCCAGATAATTTGGGTCACTGTTGGCTGTTGCAATGAAGTCGCAGGAGGTGTCCACTCGATGCGCTTTTTGCTCAGCGGTCAAATTCTGCGGGGCAAATTTGGCGTAGACCTTCCTTTTCTTCAAATCCTTCTCCAAAATGGTTCTAACCGTTTTACAGCTAATACTCAATTCCTGCTCTATCATTTTCAGTGTCAGTTGTCGATCAGCCGCCACAAGTTGTCGGACTTTTTCGATCGTTACGGGGTTTCTCGTTGTGATCGGACGACCCGGTTTCTGCTCATCGTAAAGGTCCCGCCGATCTTCACGAAATCTGGCAAACCACTCGAAAACGCAAGTACGGGACATGGCCTCATCGCCATACACAGTTTTCAACATCTCGAAAGTCTCCGTGGCCGTTTTCCCCAATTCGAAACAAAACTTAATGTTCGCTCTCTGCTCCATGTTTGACTTGTGTCACATGTGACAGCTGCACTCACTTGTTCATTCGCATGCACAGCCTACCACGCAAGTTCTGACAGGATGCCGTTTTAGTTATGTGTAAACGAAAGTTCCAGCTACAATTTGGATATTATTTGGAAACAGTCAGTTTCTTATAGCGTCCGCAGTAGTGCCAATCCCGTTTCATATTTGTCAGACCTCCTATAGTACCGTCGTATAATGTCCTCCCGCATACTAACTTTTGAATGATTTTATATTTCTTCACAAAATTTTGTGTGCTTTAATGGGAAGCTGAATACTGCTTCTTAGCTCATATTTAAATTTTATAACTTACAACATGGCGGCTAGGCACTATCTTGTACTATTTTTTTAAATGGCAATGGGGGTTGAGTGACATCTCGTTTGAAAGGTTTTTTAATTTTGCGTCCGATCTTTGAATTTCATAAACAAATATTCATCCAGAAAAAAATGACGGATGATTCAAATAACAAGTTTATGAAAAAAACTAAGAATTAAAGCAAAAAAGGTATGCTTTCGAAATGTTCACCATTGAAGAATAAAGAAGAACAAGAAGATTCTGAAACATAACAAAACTTATTTTATACAACAAAAACTGAATAGTAATACAATTTTAATAAATGTTCAAAGTGTGCTCCTTGAACTTCTTGGCAATAGAAAAACCTATTTAATATCTCTTCCCGTACTTTCGGAAAAGTTTTAACTCCGATATTTGTACAAGCCTCTGTTATTTTACGTCGTAAATGCAAAAGGAATCGGGTTCTGTTTGAAAAACTTCCGATTTAAGATAGCCCACAAAAAAAGTCCAACGGAGTCAGATCAGGGGATCGTGCGGGTCATTCTGTTGGACCACAACGATCAATCCATCGTCGAGGACACGTCGCATCGAGATAATTGCGAACTTGTCTGCTAAAATGCGGAAGAGCGCCAGCATCCATGTCAAATTCGTTTGGATTATTTTCAGCAATTTCAACTATTAACGGATGCATGAAGTTTTCTAGCATGTTCAAGTACAATTCCCTAGTAAGGTTTCCGTCGATAACTAAGGGACCTACGATATGGTCTCCAAGTATTCCTATCCACACATTCGATATTTGCTGAAATTGGGTGTGACCTTCCCAGAAAACATGGGGATTTTCATCGCACCATTATATTACATTTTGTTTGCTAACAAACCCGTTTAAAAAAATGTGCATTCGTCACTAAAACAGATAGGTATTGCGAAAATAGGATGGGTTTCTTGCAATGGTTTGGGTCATGACCTCACAAAATTCAATGCGTCCATCCGCATCATCTTCAATCAACCGGTGTAAAATCTTCATTTTGTATGGATGGAACTTATGCCGTTTTAAAAACCTTTTGACAGTGGTCGCGGATACATCACATATCGCAGCTGTATGTGAAGTTGATTGCTGAGAATGTACTACCATTTCACCGACTATCTGAACTTGTTTGTCTTCTGAAATTGCCGGTCGTCCAGGGTTTTTCCTGTTTTGCACACTTCCAGTATTAATATATTTTAGCACAAGTTCTCTTAAATACGTCCTCGAAATAGGACGGTCGGGGAAACGTTCATTAAATATTTGTTATGTTCGTTTCAAATTTGCCGCTTTATATAAATTAATTTCTTAATTTGTTTGCCGCTTCGTAAGAATTAATAACGCTATTTTAATTGCAGTCTTATTTTGGGTTACCGTTTCGCTATGTTGCGTTTTTCTAAGTTTGAGCGTTGTTAACAGTTTTGTTAGTATTTTCCTTTCAGAAATAATTGATGGCCAAATTAGTACTAGAATTGTTCAAGGTTTTTTCTTTGTAAGGTATTTTTCGCCGATCAGACGAGATTTCTAGGAATGTCTTTGTTAAACTGTGGTAAACATTTAGGAAATGTGAACATGTCGTAATATGGTGCAATTTTTTGTGGGAAGTGCAGATTCCCGTGGCGATTTTATGTCAGTCAGCCTTATACCTTTCCTGGCTCCGGTTTTTCCCAAATTACATCTTCAGGGGAGGGCCGTAAATATATCGAGTGCTGCAAGTGGCAGCTTTTGGGTTTTTTTTTTCGAGGGGTATCCGTTATGTGTCTTCCGTCTCGCTGTTTTACCAAGGGGTACTAAACAGACCATCGGCCACTGCCGGATTTAAAAGGAAACACTGGATTCATCCCCGGTAAAGGCAATTCCGTGTGAATTGGCCGATCGCCGTTTGGCAGATTAATTTCGAAACCAGCTCTCGTCGCTCTGCGGTTACTATCGGTGCGCTGAACGCATCAAAGCTTCGAGCCGTTGTTGACTTCATTCAATCAAGTCTCCAGGGGTGTATTTGTGGAAGTTAAGGTGAAAACAGACCAGTTTTTGTGTGTGGTGAACTTACGCGCGACTTGCAAAATTGGACCTAATTAAACTTTATTTTATTGGAACAAAAAGCGACCTTCAGTCGCGAATTGTTTTTATTTGCACAAATATTTGTAAAAAGTAATTTCGTTTATATTGTATGATTCCTGTATACTCGACGCCACTGACCACGCAGAATTATTAAAAGATTTTAAATACCGTTGGCCATGGGCGGCGAGTTCCCTCTATTTTGAACGTTCAAAGTACTCTGTTGTAATCTAGAATTATAAAATCATTTTTGCCTGTCATTTTTGTTGTACTGTCGTTTCCAATAATTTCATTATATGTGTTTTAAAATTTACTGCCTCTTTTATTTTTGTGTACTCTGTATTTGTTTGTGTAAGAATTTATTAAGCTCCAAATATATAGGAGGAGGCACAATAAAGGTAAGATACATTCCCGTAAGCTGTTCGCTTCTCGGCCTTCCACGAGGACCTAAAATCAGTTCGATTTGGGAGTGGCGCCCACTTATTTTGACTCGCCCTGTACACAACTAAAGATTTTCTCTCATAAGCGATTTTCGCGAACTCCCCCTACTCCTCTGAGTTAAGCTGTAGGCCGTTTTCCATCTATCTGGTTACGGGTCGTCGGAAAAGCTCGATTGGCCCGTAACATATTCTTTCAGCTTCGTGAAAGTTTCGATTGGTTTCAACAAAAATAAAAACTGCTTCCGTTTTTTTTCTGCGAAGTTCGAACATTCGCCATAATTATTGTTAGTGTCACCGGTTTTAACACTCAATATTCAAACGTGAGCAAACACAATAACTGAATTAAAGTGACAGAACAGAAATACTATTTCAATTGCTTTACTTCTGTTGTTTCGCCTTCTACATTTTTTTAGCGTTTTGTTTAATATCAGAAACAGATAATTTGGAAGTCTGTCATTTGTTTTTGAAACTGTAAAATTTTTCCAAAATATAGAATTATGTTCTACTCAAAGAGACCTTTCAAATGAGGGGCACTCGATCCTCACTGCCATTTAAAAAAATAGATCAAGATGGTGGTTAGGCGCCATTTTGAAATTTATAAAATTTAAATGTTGGCTAAAACGTAGTATTTAGCCTCTCATTAAAGCATACAAAATTTTGTGAAGAAATATCAAGTCGTTCAAAATTTACATTTTACGACCGCATTGTGTATTCTCCAATTTTATATTTAAAAATGCATTGCTAATTGAAAACGCATTTTATTGAAATATTCACAGATAGTGAAAATGGGGATTTAGTAAAGCCACAGTGTACACAATGTTTAATTTTTACTGAAACATTTTGGAATTAGCAGCTAAGAAGAAGAAGAAGAAGTGAAGAATGTGATCCTAATTTTAAAATCAATTTCAATAACAAGGGAGATACCTATTTGTCGAGCATTAAATTTTCAAACGAAGTTACGGAATTACAGCAGCTGCTGCTTCACAGCCATCATACGCTTGACGATCTCGTACAATGTTGCTTATTTCTCGCGAAATTAAAGATAATTATAATTAATGAGGCTAGAAGCGGTTGAAATGAGTTTTTCGCCACATCTTGTCCGCGGCTAAGTAGAAAAATGCGGGGGCGGCACTTGCCGTTATGTTATATAATAATATCCTGGACGTATTTGTCGTGTGAACTTATTCAGTTGCGCCTAATGTGGTGTACCAGCGCGTTCATAATAATTAACAATTTTCTAACTTGTTACATTTGACCGGGTTAGTTTCGCTCCTGCGTCCTATAATATCCGAATTTACGTTTTACACAACTCCACCAACGCAAGCTAACGGACAGGCGCTGTTTCTGCTTTAAAGAAATTATTGAGTTTAGAGCGGCGTATTTGCACATGCGTCGACTATACACGCGTTCGCTGTATTTCTGTATGAACTGTCTGTCGCGGTTTCGCGCACTCTACCCAGCATCCAGGAAAAGGAAAGAGCTCCGCGGCAGGATAAAACATACATCCATTCTGGTTGTATACAGTGTCTCACCTAAAATGTATTTCAATCAAGGTACCTGAGCAGTGAATATTGACGTTTGATGAGTGTGGTATTGCTCGTTTCGCAAAGAAAAACTGTTGATATGAGTGAAAGCGCAGGGAATGCCTCGCTTCCTCAGTGAATGAAAAGCCTCCTCGCACTTGCAATAACATAACATTGTGATCAATTATGGCTGACGACGATCTAATTGAAGATGCGAGCGATGTTATTAAAAAATTTGCATTACGAGGACGCAAAGGAGCGCTCAAAAAGAAAAATGTCTATAATGTTAAAAACCACAAATTTATTCCTCGATTCTTTAAGCAGCCCACGTTTTGCTCCCATTGCAAGGATTTCATTTGGTAAGTTGCATCTGAATGCTTTTCCGAAATGTACTTGTTTTTGCTGTGTAAACCCAGTCCAAATGTGTTTCTGCTTCGCTAATTAGTAATGACTCACAGTTGGTTCTGGATTTCCCAATTTTTTAATTTTTCCACGCTCGTTCCGCAACCGTGTACCTGTGTTTAGTAGCCGGAAGCACCTTGAACGAAATAATACAAGATCCTATTAAAATGTGCAACAGGCTGCTTCAGCTTTTGTTTTTTATATACAATGTCGTTTAGGAAAAATAAACCTGGCAGTATAAATTTTAAAATTCAAATACAACTGTTACATATTTTATAGTCTTAAGTGTTGAATTCTTTGTATTATTAGATGCATGTATATTTAGACGAGGATGCTTGTTTTTAATGATGGAGATCGTAAAAATATTTAGTTGGATATTAGTTAAACGTTTTCTATTAAGACCTGACATTTAACCTCTTCGTGTATGACGTAGATTACTTTGCAGTAAAACAATTCGCGGTAAAATAAACAAATAAAAATGATTTTATTCATAAAAGGACACGAATTAACTCTGAAATGCCATTACGCAGTCGCTACATTCCACAAGTTGAAATTTGGATCAGTACCGAAACAATGCGTTGGGTTATTAAATTGAACATACAGAGTGTATCTGAGAGAACAGACAATAAAATATTCCTGAAGGTAGAAAGAAATTTCTATTCCGTTTGGCTTTTAGTGGTTCGGTTAGAAGGTTTTGCGTTGACTTTTCACATTTTTGGAAAAACTTCAAACATCAATCGCTAAATCAGGAGAAGGTTTTACTATATTTAATATATTTTTATCTTTTCTGTTGCTTATCTAAGAAATTTTTTGTTTCTTATCGTTGCCTGCACATTTTTGAAACGTATTAAATTCTTGTTATACAATCAATAATATCAACAATTTGAACTATAGTATGATATAACTGCTGCTGGTAATAGAAAACAAGGCAAGGATTTAGTCCAACAGCCTCAAATACAAATATAATGATATCAGATATCGCGCCCATGAGGCTCTTATATTTTTTCGCCACATTGGATACATCCTGTATATCTTAATAACTCAATTTTATTATTTGAATAATTCTTAAATATTGATGAAAGTGCTATGTAGTATCTCACGATGATGCAAAACCATCTACATCTTATTTAAGTCTGTACTAAATGCTTTTATACAGGATGTTTCATAAGATATAGAAAATTTCCAGAGCAAATTCGCTTGACCAGACGCGGAAAATATTTATAAATATAATTAGTCAGTATCCATTATCTTCGGGGGATAGTTAGATTCAATTATTGGAACATTATATTTTGACATTATTCATACAAAGTGGTTTAAATACATTGAGATCTTGCTGATCAGAAGAGACTTGTGGGTTAAATTGGGACATAGGGACGCATTTTCCTGCTCACTTCATTTAAAAAGAATGCTCATCTATCTGAGTAAAATAGTTTGTTTTCGGCATTATCGAAATTACGAGGTGTGTCTAAAAAGTAATGATATTATTATTAAGAACTGAACTACAAAGCAACATTATCTTCTTCAAAATAGTTTCCCTTGAAACCCACATACCGCCGTAGACGGTTGTTTCCACTTCCGATAACAGTGTTGAAGTCGGTTTCGTTGCGACTTTTTGGATGTTGTCCACAGTTCCAAAATGGCGACCTTTTAGGTGGAATTTAAGCTTGGGGAAAAGAAACAAATCACATGAACTCATGATGTTCAAGGCACACATTCTATCGATTTTTGTTTTGTTCGTCGGTGAGATATTTTGGAACCAGTTTCGCACAAAGTTTCCTCATGCCCAATTCCTCTGTCAAAATGTTGTAAACGGTTTGGTGATTCAAATTCAACTCTCTAGTGAATATTTTGATTGCCAAACGTCAATTAGATCTCCGGAGCGCTCTCACGTTGGTCACATTTTCATCAGTTTTTGATGTGCGAGGTCGTCCAGTTTGAGGTTCGTCTTCCGGCCATCTAAAAACCTATGCCCTCAATAGAGCATGTTCTCTGTAAGCCCATTTTATTTTTTGTGAGTTTTTGTGGCGTTTTCGTTAAGTTTGATGCAAAATATGAGCGCGTAAGGCAACTCGAGTTTCGTTCTGCCGTTTTTGAAACGCGACACTACTATCCCTACTTACAAAATTTGCTGTCCAGTGAAACGTACTAACGCTATCGAGTTAAGACTTCAAATACCAAGCGTTTCGGTTGCTGAGGAAATCGTGGCTATAGCATTGTGTTACGGGCCAAACGAGCTTTTTCGTCGACCCGCAATCGGATAGGTGAAAAAGGCTTGCCGCTTAGCGCAGAGGAGTAGGGGGGATTCACGGAAACCGCTTACAGGAGGAAATCTTTCTAGTTGTGTACAGAGTGGTCAAAATTAGTGGGCGCCATCTTCCAAATACAGCTGATTGTAGGTCCTCGTGGAAGGCCGAGAAGCCAGCAGCTTACGGGAATCAGACTCACCTTTATTGTGCCCCCTCCTGTTTATAAAGCTTGCAAAATTCATGCACTCACAACTACCACACACACAATAATAAAAGAGGCCGTGAATTTTAAAACACATATAATCACAAACTATTAGAAATGACACAATCCAAAAAAAAGGACAGTAAATGATGATCTCGTAGTTTAATAATACAAACTGTTGGTTTGAACGTTCAATTAACAAACCCGCCGCTGCTGGCGCACGATATTTACCTTCTTCAAAGAACTACGTGGCCAGAGGCGTCGAGTTTACAAGCATAACACAATCTACAAAAAAATACTCTCTACAATTAGTAGTGCAAACAAAGACAATCGGCAATTAAAGGTCGCTTCTCGTTTCGAAAAAAAAGGTTCAATTACGTTGAATTTTGCAAGTTAGCGCGTTCTTTACCTTAGCTTCCGATGAATGGGTTAGAGCGAGATACGCACAATTTAGGGGCGATTTCCAGATGCAGAAAAAAAGAGGAAGACAACTTCTTCGGGGCAGCGTTGGAACAAAATGTTTCTGTTACGGCCCTGGGGATTAGGTTGCTTCCAACAGGGTTAGTTAGCGTTGAGAGAGAGAGAGACGGGACTCTTCGGACGATGGAAATAAAACAACATCTTTCACCACCACACTTGCACGGTTTTTCTTTTTAAATCGCTTAAATCCGATAGGGGCAATTATTCTTAATTGTCCGAGTACCAAGCCGAACACTCTGCTATTACTTATATATATCCGACTTAATAGATTTTATTTGCCTGAAGCAAAATGCGATACGTAAAACTCGAAGTAGCAGATGCGCCGCGATAAAAAAGGACCGATATTCGAAATTACGTCCGTCTGTCCCAAAGGTCTAACTTCTACTTTCGTTACGGCCCCCGTACGGGCGACCGGAGTCATCGGAGATGTAAAATTGACTGAAGAACTAACGCGACTCAAACCTGCATTTCCCCCAATATATTGCAACATATTACGAAACAATTCTAGAACGAAATTAACACGTGTGACTTTCCAGAAGTATTAGGGAAGCGATATTTGAAAGCTAGCACTGCTAACAAAGGAATTCCTGGAAATGTTTTTGGACGGCAAATATAGCCTGCAAAGGGAAACTGGCCTCGTCATAACTCAATCTTTAAAAGCAACAAAACAATCAAAACTGTTAACATACAAACGGCAATTAAAATAGCATTTTTAATTCCTATGAAGCGGCAATTAAGCATGACCAATTCGGACGGAGCGGCACAATCCAATGAATATAACAATTGCTACGTTTCGATTCAGTAGCTCAGGCTCATTCGTTTTTAGATATACCCCATATACAGGAATGCTATTGAAACAACTTCGTGACATAAATACGAAGTTGTAAATTTAGAAGGAAACTATGAGGATAGTCATCAAAATGTTTTATTAATTAAAAGTGGATAATCATAAACAAGTTTTTTTTCTTCTTCTTTCTCTTCGGGGATTAAGCCTTTTGGCCCGTTCTGACTGCATATTGCTCCTTAGCTCCAACTTTTCTTACGTCTGCCAGGATATTTTTGCCCATGGGGGTTTTGGGACTATTTCATGATAGGTATGCGGAGTTCTTCATTCTTTTTAGGTGATGTTTCCAGTTTTCTTTGTTCTCGTCGATTGCATGGTTTTCTTCTGATACTTTTAAAGCGTTTTTGATGTCGTTGTTTCTAATTCTATCAGCTCTGGTGTATCCAGCTACTGCTCTTGAAATGTATGTATTTATGTATGAACGATCTTTTTGTAACATAGCCCACGTGTCCGAGCCATACAGAATTACAACTAATATCATAGTCTCGTAAAATTTCATCATCGTTTCTTTCCTGGCTTTGTTTTAAAGATCCTGTTGATGTTACCCCATATATGTTGGCGTGTCTCGTATTTTGTACGCCGTAATTCGTATCCTGACCATTGTCGCGTCCAACATGGTTGAAATGGTCATTTGCTCAATATTTTTACCATCAATGCATATTTTAGTTCTAACTGGATTTTTTTAAGGAGGGCCATTATTTTGGTTTTGCCCCTAGAGGTAGTGAAATCATACTTTTTACATATTTCTGATAGCTGATGACATGCTGTAGGTCGTCTTCATGAACTTGTATCATTGCAAAGTTTTCAGCAACTATTAATGTGACACCATTTTTCCACATAGATTCTAGAGGAACTGTCTGTTTTATATTTTCGCAGGACGTCGTGATTGGCTTCCAGGAATTCTTCCGCGTAGCAACTTCTTGGTCCAGGGACGCACCGGGGTGGTTGTCTTAACGACGTTTCGACAAAGTCACATTTGCCATCTTCAGGTCTTGTCAGATAACTTTCTGCAGGTGATTCTTGTAATACGACTGTTGATGTTCGTTTCCGCTGGGGCTATATATACGCCTTGACCGTTTCGTGTGGTTGCGCTTTGTTGATTTCGGGCTTGGTTGCGTGTGACGGGACCGGCTGTGGCTGGACCGTTCTGATTTTGTTGAGGTGGTTTTGTGTTTGCCTGTTGGTTTCTTTTGTATATTGTTTTTTGACGTCAATCGGTTTCCAAGCGGATGTTAATCTTTGGGTATCATGGCGGGAATTTAGGTTTCTTGAGTGTTTCTCGATTTCTATAGTTTCCCTTATTATTCTTGATTTGAGGTGTCCTATGTTGGCCAGTACTTTGGCGCTTTCGAAAGCTATGTTCTGGGTTGGTGTGCTTACGTGTTGTGCCAGTGATGAAGTTTTCTCGTTCTTTCGTACGACATTTTCATGTTCTTCTTTTCTCACATTGACTCGTCTGTTTATTTGACCTATGTATGTTTGCTCGCAGTCCTGGCAAGGAATTTCGTAGACACCTTGATTCTCCAGACGTATCCTTGTTTTGGGGTTTCGTAGAATGGAGCTGATCTTTCTGTTTGTTCTGAATGTAGTTTCCACGTTGTGAATTTTAGAGGTTCTGTGTGTTGTTCCTTTGACGTTTGCCAAGTGGTATTTTCATCCTGTGGCTTAGCAACTGTTGCTACACGGAAGAATTCCTGGAAGCCAATCACAGCATACAACACCTGCGGAAATCTCAAAACCAACATACATATACATATATATATATATATATATACAGAGAGTCTCAAAATTGACACCCATGCGTTGGAATTTGATTAAACGCGATAAACCAGTCGAAAATGAAGAGTGGAAATTTCTCCAATTCTCGTTTGTTATCGAGTAATTGATATTCTTATATTATTATTCACATCTCTTGTCACCAAATGAGTTCAAATAGGTTGCCTACTATTTGAAGGTAAACATTCCTACGATTTATTATGAAAACACAAACCCTCTATAGTTTACTTTCGTTTACTGACACCGTATCAACGTGAGTACGAGCTATGACATCTTCAGAATTCACAACAGGTTCTAGTTAAACGCGTCTTTTTCAAATGGCCCTAGAAAAAGAAATCCAACGGATTCAGATATGGTGATCTAGGAGGCCATGTATCGTGTTCACCTCTTTCAGTCCACCTCATTTCGGAAATAACTCAGTTGTATTCCATAATGTGACGGTGCATCACCATGATGGAACCAGTAATTTAATTTAACTACTAATTGAACTTCATCAAGTAATAGCAAGTAAATTTTCATTTAAAAATTGATATTACAAGGCTGAATTAAGATTGTTAGATATAATGTTTTTACCAATTACATTTTCATTTAATAACTCAGTCCAAATGTTTATTCACGATCGTCTTTAATAAGATCTTTTACGTATTAAGTGAGGTTTTCATCCCTCCATTCACGCAGGTTATGCCTACTTATGATAGCCGTCTAATTAAATGTGGATTCATCACCCTACGAAATATATTCAATGAAATGTGGATCATTGCTTACGCTATATTACAGCCGTCTACAAAAATCGATACGAAGCTGCCTCATGCAAAACTTGCACCGTTTGAAGCCCAAATGGATGGATATACCGTTTCTCCTTAATAATCTGTGCATTTTATCTATTTGGAAATGAGTTTGGGGCGACACAATTCGAAGGTTTGTACTTGGTTTCGTCCCAACAAATTGGAGAACTTGCCCTTCTTGATCCACTCTTAGTGTAGGATGATGTTCTGCCTGATGTTTTTCGAAGAATTGTCTGTTTCCTGTAATTTTTGTATGAGGGCAGCGGTAGAGCAGTGGCCGCGGCGCTTGGCTTCGGAGTTATTGTACTACGCTCAGGTTCAAATCCCACTTTCCCAGGGTGTTTGTGGTGCCTTAGTTATAGTTGGAGCATGGGATGGGGGCATGTTAGACGTGTGAATAGTACGAAATGGGCTGAGCCGGGATACGCTGGGTGGGATGAGAACCATGAAATTGTAAAAAAAAAGGTAATCTTCGTTCTATACGTCTTATAGTTTTGACCATTCGGAAACCTTTCCCCATATGCCCTAGCCGCATCACTGACACTGTCGTTAGTCATTACACCCACCTAATGCTTTGAACATATCGATGTAATCTCTATAGTAACTTTCCATTTTAAACACAAAAGCAGAAGGAAATGAAAACAATGATCCATATAACAGACCGATTGATATAGTTTTAACATCGCCGTAGCCATTGATATTTGAATTATGTTACACAACTAATTGGACTTAACTTAACTTAATATTTAACTTTTTATCAATAACTCGATAAAGAAGGATAATCAGAAAAATTTCCATTCTTAATTTTTGATTTGTTTTAGCCCCCTGAATCAAACCTGAAAAGGTCGGCATCAATTATGAGACACCCTGTGTATTAATAAATAAAGGTGAAATACTAGATCCAAATAGGACGCCTTTAATGTGATAAAACTTCCACTACTACAGTTTCGTAAACCAACTGCATATACAAAGATTGTAAAGATTTGATGAGTTGTATAAGAGATCCCCGATGTTTCATGATCTAGATGAGTAGATGTTGTACTCGGTATTTATTACACTACCTAATTCCTCTGTAATTGTTTGTAAGCCTTCGATTTCCTTTCTCAAATATTGGAGTCTCTTTAGCAGTCCGCCAACTTTTTGCGAGTACTCTCTGTATCCAACACATGCCTCCATATTTTATCATTTCCGCGTATATTCTCTCAAGCCCAGGCGATTATTTATTTTTAGTTTTTTGTAGCGTATATTCAAGTTTCTCCAGAGTGATTAAGTCACCAGTACAAACTGTTTCCTTTATAATTTTAATACCAAAATTAAGGTACGAGGAAGATTCACTTTTTACGCATTATTCTAAGTAAATCCTTTTTCGACTGAATACTTTAGAATTAGAATATTATGTTAGCCAATGAAAATATTTTACAGGAAAAGCAAAGATTAATTGCTTGCGGAAATTATTAGCAAATGTTGACAATTGTCCGACTATATGCGATTGTTCAAAGTGAATTCAATTTCTCTCTTCGCCTACAGCTGTTAAGACAAGACGGTTCTTGAATATTTGCAGTAGACTTTTCGGAATGTTTTTTTAGGCTTAAGATTTTGTTGAATTTATTCCACAATTATTGATATTTTCTGTGTTAATTAACTACTTCATTCAATTTACTGAAATTGTGTTGCCAATATTTTCCGGAGTATTGCTTCTATCTTCCATCATTTGTCTTAAAATTATGTAGTATTTATTAACGAAATCATTAAACCAACATATACAGAGTAGTTGGACAGAATAAGGACTGAAATTCGCCGAAACAAAAAAATCAAAAATATTCTTTATACATTGCAAAGTTGCAACTAACAGTTTAAAAATGATAAACATGTGAACTGTAAATTGATATTTAACTATAAAGAATAAACAGTATGCGTTTGGCATAAAATTCCCTTTTTAGTTTTCATATGCCTTTATAATTTATAAAAGAAAGTAGACAATTTGCTTAAATATGTAGGTTTTTATATGTACTAACATAATACGTTATTGTCGTAAATAATGAGGTACTATTAATTAATGATTATAAATAATCAAGTTAATGAATAAACCATGATGATGTTGTTTATATTGGATTGTTATTCGTTAGAAACACGCATATTATGAAGATAGTGTTAAAGTTTGCAGCAACAATTTACTGCAATTATTTTCAACCTAATTCTATTTTACGTAAAAATTCATACAGGAGAAAGGTAATAGTAGGTTAGTATGATCTAAATGCTTTTTTAACGTTGGTGTTCAATACTGTTACTCAAAATATTGCCCAATACTTATACAGAATTTTATAATGTCATAAATAGAAAAGAATATCGATGACAAATGAGACAGTTTTTGGAGATTATTATTATTATATATGAATTTAGGACAGGGTTAGTGCCCTCTCTGAACTACTACGAGGTGTGTCCAATTGAAACCCATTTTTGCTTTATAAAAAATTTATTCTACTATTTAATTACAAATAATTACCGCCACAGTTAAGGCACCTATCCCATTGTTTTACTAACCGACGTATACCCCGCTCATGGAATTCTTGTGGCGGATGCATGAAGAAGTCTTTCACAGCTATCTGTACTTCTACGTCATACTCAAAATGCCGACCTTTTAACGCCTTCGTCAGCGGTCGAAAAATATGGAAATCACATTAGAACATGAGGCCTAGCATTGTCGTGCAGCAGAACGACCCCACGCCTAAGTTTTCCTCGACGTTTCCGTCTAATTACTTGATGAAGCTTGCTCAAAGTTTCATTGTACAGGTTTGCATTGACATTTACTCCAGGTTCCTTAAACTCTACCAATAACGGTCCTTCATGGTCGAAAAAAAATGTTAACATCACCTTGCCTGTAGAAGGTTATGCTTTAAACTTCTTCGGTGGTGGTGAACTTGAATGTTTCCACTGCATCGACGATAACTTACTGGATGGCTCGTAGTAATGGCACCATGTTTCGTCAGCAGCTACTATTGACAGAAGAAAATCATCACCATTTTGCCTATAGTCTGTGAGGTGTTGCAGAGATAAGCCCATTTGCAAGTATTTTTGTTGATTAGACAAGAGACGAGGAATTCATTGCGAACAAACTTTGCCGCAGCCCAGATTACGAACAATACTATGGACAGATCCTACACTCGCACCAACAATTTCTGATTTTCTCTAATACGCCCTTCCACACATGCCATATTGTTTTCTGTTAATGCAGTACACCGGGCCCCTGGTCGTGGCTCATCCACAGTCCCCTCTTTTTCATTCTTACATTTTCGGCACCATTCCTTCATAGTTGGGTACGCAACGCATTCGCGTATGAATCTGCAATGGCAAACATTGTAGGATCGCACACTGATCAAACTTCGACGGATTTTCAACAACTAACGCCATTTCAAAATCGAAATTTTAAAAGTCAAAATCAAATTCAAACGCCAGGAACTTATTAATGTGTTGCTTACAAACACCACTAACACTAACAAACGTCATCTGAATTATTGCAATTGGTTTCAAGTCTAAGTTGATCAAAGACCCTCGTATTTTTGTTTTTTTGTTATTTTCATGCCCTGAATCTACCATGAAAAACTGAATCACATGGTGTGTAACAGTATCAAAAGATCCAAAAAAGCTGATCCCCAGCGGGCTGTGGAATGAAAAGTCATGTCTTTTCTAGACTAAAGAAATGTTTATAATGTCAATTTCAGGTTAGGTTAGGTTAGCTGGAATTAAATAATAATGAAACGTCATTTTTAGGAGCAGAAATCTTTTATTGAGCAACAGTAAAAGAAATGACTAAACCTGAACTAATGTAATGATCACAACAAATGTTGAAAATGTCTGCCTTCTTCCTCCAAACATTTCTGAACTCGTCTTCTCATACCTTCAAAAATATTTTGTAATAATTGAGGTGAGTTGTTAATTTCTTGACAGTTTTCTTCAATTCTAAGTTTCAGTTATGGTGTTTTTCAAATAGGGCCACAGTAAAAAGTCCAAAACAGTAATATCACAAGAGCGAGGGGGCCAGGGTGTTGCAGTATTCCTACTAATGATTCGGTCATCAAAATATTCGCATAAAAATTAATTGTATCTGCAGCTGCATGAGCTGTTGCGCCATCCTGTTGCAGAAAACCATCCCGTAGTTCATCATCGTGAAGTTCATTTAAGAAAGGTTGCAATAATTCGTTCCTGTACCTTGCTGCAGTTAGCGTGCCTTCGAAAAATATTGGCCCAACTAACCTACGACGGCGACGGCTCATTCCAACCCAGACTCCTATTTTCTGTAAATTAAGGGGAGCTTTAATTGTAACGTGTGGATTCTCGCTACTCCAAATCCGTATATTATTCTGTGAATTAACATACCCATTAAGGTAAAACCAGGCTTCGTCGGTAAGAAAGGTTAAATTTAACTGCTCATCATTGAGATTATCCAAAAACCAACGACAAAACTGAACTCTTTTTGGATAATCCTGTTCTAAAAGCCCCTGAACGGAAATAAATCGGTAAGGATGCAGATGCAAAGCTTGTCTCAATATTCTGTGGCATGTACCGTAACTTAAATCATCAACTTGCTGGCATAAATGTCTAATTGGTGATTTTGGAGCCTCGTCAATTCGTTGTCTTACAGTTTCAATTAAAGCAGGTACTATTTTCTTTGGCCTACCAGACCCTTCTTTCCTTCCAACACTTCCAGTTTCTCAAAAATTGCTGACTAAATTCTTAACCAAAGCTTAAAATTTTCGGTATGTAATAATTTCATTGGGATACCTCTCTCGGAATTCCACAAAACAAGGAGGAATCGAATAGGTCCATTTTTCGTCAACTTGAAAGCCGTTCCGAAAGTAAGATTCAATAATGAATGCTCTTTGAAATGTATTAAAAATCATTTTAACAATCTGTCAGATTCGTATTAAACAAAAGATAACTAATTTATCTGACATCATAAACATTCCTTTAGTCTAGTAAAGACGTGACTTTTCATTCCACAGCCCGCTGAGGATCAGCTTTTTTTGGATCCCTTGATATAAAACAACACGAATTTCATCACTACTCGAATCTTCATTCAAACTGCAGCATTTCAATAGGCATAACTTTTAGTTGGATTTTACAACTGATTTACTGCAAAATAATCTTAACAACGCAGACAATATCGAGAGAAATACTTCTCGAGTGATCCTTATTAATATTAGATCTCTGATTCACTTAAATTCATATAAACGCTAAACTAAGCCAGGTGAAATTTTAATTGCTGTATCGCTATCGCGTAAAAGGCAATTAAACACCTAGAATTCAGTAAGTGTTAATTTGAAGTTGTGAGGTGTATTCGTTATATGATCAACTTAAGGCACCTTGTAAGTACTTCTTACTTGATACGAAACAACCCTTGTATTTTAATACCATATCTAAATAATGCATTTTAATAGTCTGCAACGAACGTCTTTATGACGAACTTTCGCCTATAAAGTTAGCATTTTCAGTTAAAACGGACTATAATTACAGGTATAACGTTTGTACATCATGGTTAAATGGGCCATAAAACTGGACGCATTCATCAACAAATTCCCATAAATACCCGAACTAGGGACATCTAATAGGGTTTCATACGATCGAAACTTAGAAGTTCTGACAGTTGTTGTCGTTTTGTTTTCTGTGTGACAGCGCTGTTATAGAAAGTCGTTTATAAGTCGAAATACGTTAAACGTTAGTTATTTATACAGGATGTCTCAAAATTGACCCCCGTGCTTTTGAAATTGTTGTGTTGTTGTGTTTGTGTTCTACATACTTGATTTATGTTTATTACTGTACTGTGATTGACTGTGAATTAACAAGTAGGTACAATCAATGCCTAGGCAGTGTGCAAATAATGTCAACCGTTTTGTTATGTGTGTGTGGAACTAACTTTTAAATCGCAAAAACATACTTTCAAGAGCTTACGAACTTTATTTCGGAGTTCAAGCAGGAGATCAAGATAAGTTATGGGCTTGTCACATATGTTGTAAGAATTGTGTAACATTTTGAACAGGTTGGTTGAAAGGTACAAAACGTAAAATGCGCTTTGCAGTACCAATGGTGTGGAGAGAACAGAAAGGCCATGTCACAGATTACTTTTGCCTCACTAACATACTGGGCATCGGACCGAAGTCCAAACATACCGTCCAGTATCCCAATTTACCATCAGTTTTACGGCCCGTCGAACATAGTGAAGATCTTCCTATCCCAAACGCACCAGAATCTTGGAGTTTGGACGAAGAAGAACCTGAAAGCACCGGTGTTTCAACCGATGATATGCAATTCGCACAGGAAATCGAAAATGATCCACTGTTTCAAGCGCCAGAATGTTCAGCAGAACCACATCTGATTTCACAGGCTGAACTGAATGATTTAGTTCGAGATTAAAACTAGCAAAATCACAGTCAGAACTTCTAGCATCGAGACTAAAAGGATGGAATCTCCTCGAAGGTGGCGTACATATAACTAACTTCCGAAAACGTCAAAAAGGACTTACACATTGTTTCGCTCAAGAAGTAGCACCATATTATATATATTGCACGAATGTTGACAACTTATTTCACGCATTAGGACAGAAACATGAACCAAGCAATTGGGGCCTATTTATAGACTCTTCAAAACTCAGCTTAAAAGCAGTTTTGCTTCACAACGGCAATGAATACCCATCTGCAGCTATAACTCATGCCGTTCATGTGAAGGAATCATTCGAGAATATGCGATATCTCCTAGAACACATCCGGTATAATGACTTTGAGTGGTCAATCTGTGGAGACCTAAAAGTGATAGCGCTTCTTTTTGGACTTCGGCTGGGGTATACAAAATCCTGTTATTTCCTGTGTGAATGGGACAACCGTGCGCGAGATCGTCAGTATATACAAAAGGAATGGCCACTACGACAAGCACTAACTCCGGGTCAAACAATATTACCAACGAACCACTGGTTGATCCTAAAAACGTATTTCTACCACCACTGCATATTAAAATGGGGTTAATAAAAAAATTCGTTAAAGCACTAGGTCGGAACGGGAGAGGGTTCTTGTACCTGAGACAGAAATTTCCGAAAGTTAGTTTTTTTTTATTGAAATACCTTTATTGGTGTTTCTTTATATATCTGATCATAAATTGGTCAATGAGAAATTTAGTTCAAACTTAAATTACTACTACAAAACTTAACCTAAGGTCTTACTCATTAGCAGATCCTAGACTCTAGGTATTTTATTACACTTAACTAATGTGTACACCAATAGCACTTTACTCTGCTTTTTGACAAACACTTATACCAACTCAAAGGGTTTAGTCCTCTTGAGTCTTCTAACTAACATCGTGTTGTCGAGGAGCTGGATGGCCTCAACATTGACCTGATGAAGTAGTCGCTGTTCATGACTTCTGGCACGTTTTTCAATGGTTTGGCTAAAGTTTCCATTTCCAAATCTCTATGAAAGTCACTGTTTCTGAAATACCAAGGAGCGTTATAAATATTCCTCAGTACTTTATTCTGAAAGCGCTGGTTGATGTCTATATTAGTTTTTCTGGCACAACCCCACAGCTGGACCCTGTATGTCCATACGGGCTTAAAATCTGTTTATACAATAGTATTTTGTTGTATACTGATAAGGTGGAGTGTCTACCCAAGAGCCAACACATTTTTCTTATATTTGAAGCCAAGTTCTTCTCGTTTCTTTTTGATATGGGCCTTCCAGCGCAGCCTAGCATCCATAGTTATACCCAAATATTTTGCTGTATTAGCATATGGTATTTGTGTATTATTTAAGCTAATGGCGATATGTTGATCATGTTTGTTCATGAAATTGACATGAATGGATTTAGTTTCGTTTAATTTAATTCGTCAGCGTTTAGTCCAGTCGTTAATTTGATTAGCAAATGTTTGCAGATTTCTTGCTGATTCTTCGCAGTCTTTGCCTACAGATAAGATGGCCTTGTCGTCTGCAATAGTGGCTATCGTGCCATGCATTAACTCGGGTATGTCACTGGTGTATAATAGGTAAAGGACAGGTCCCAATACACTGCCCTGTGGCACTCCTGCTTTAATTTCTTTTATTTCAGATTAACCATCTTCTTGCTTAATTCTGAAAACTCTATCTGTAATGTATGCTTCCAATAATTGTGTGTATTGTCTGGGCAAAAGCTTTCTTAATTTATACCTAAGTCCCACACTTTGTCAAAAGCTTGTGCTACATCAAGGAAGATAGTAGAACAAACTTTTCTTTCCTCTAACGATCTTTCGATTATGTCTGTTATCCTGTGAACTTGGTCTATGATTGAATGACTTTCCCTGAAGCCAAACTGGTATAATGGAATTCAGTTCTTGTCTTCTATATTGGGTTTCAACCATTTAAGAAGTAATTTTTCAAACAGCTTTGAAATCACTGGAAGCAAGGATATTGGTCTATAAAATGAGACTTGATTGTCTGGGTTTCCAGGTTTAGGGATCATCGTCACCTCAGTTATTTTCCATACCTTGGGTACATATCTCAGTCGAAACGAAGCATTGATAAAATAGGTGAGTATGACTATAGCTTTTCTACGAAGTTGTTTTAGAATTTCCCCAGTGATCAAGTCAATTCCTAGAGCCTTCTTTGGATCAATGTTTTCGTTTATTTCAATTGCAACTTCTTTTGGAGTGGTGAGTCTGATTTCGCCTTCTCCTTGGTTAAGGTTAAGGTTTTCCCAATCTAATGTGGCTTCACCTTCATTCGGCTGAAATGTTCTTTCGAGGTGTTCAGTAAATCTGTTAGCTCTCTGGATATTGCTTTTTGAACAACTTCCATCTGCATCTTTTATCGGTGGATTCTCTAAGATCGGTCTTTTAGTTTTTTAGTTGCTCTCCAGAGTGAATAGTCAGTGTGGCTGTCATTTGACAATTCGCTTAAATAGTCACTAATCGATTCATTTTTGAATTTTTCAAGTTCTCTTTTTAGCTGCTGGGTAGCATTGTTCAGTGTGGTTTTGTCGGTTGGGGCTCGAAAGTTAATGAGGCAAAAATTAAAGAGGGCATATTTGTGGGACCACGAATACGAGAAATAATGAAAGATGGCGAATTTAACAACTTGCTGAATGAAGTTGAACTAAGAGCACGGAGAGTTTTTACAAAAATTCACTTTCTGGATGCTCATCTCGATTTCTTTCCGGAAAATTTAGGTGCCGTAAGCGACGAACATGGAGAACGGTTCCACTAAGACATTGCAACCATTGAAAAGAGATACCAAGGCAAATGGAGTCCTAGTTTGCTTGCTGATTACTGCTGGACATTAATTCGTGATGCCCCAGAGACCAAATATCGCCGTAAAACATCCGCAACAACATTTTGAAGTAAATGCAACATTAAGAACATACAGATATTGATATATTTCCGTATAACGCACAACACTTCGAAGGAAATAAAGTGTGGGTGATACAGAAAATCCAAAGTCATTTTCTGCTTTCTGGTGAAATTTTACATAACATACGCCATGTTTTACCCATGTTACAAAAAAAAGTTGATTGTTGTTTACCAGCGTAATTGTTGAATAATTTCAACAAAATCTTAACCCTAGAAAAACATTCCAAATACCCGGAAAGAAATTTGAATAGTTCTATGCTGGAAGTATTTAAGAACTCTCTTAACATCTGTAGGCGAAGAGAGAAATTAAATTCTGTTTGAACACACGCATTTTTTCTTCGTCTCTGGTTTTCAATCCGCAGATTCGCTCCACTCTTTTTTACTCATGGCTAGTCTCTGCAGTTCCCTGTAGGTATGACGTTTCATGTCTTTGAGTATTTGTGCAGTACACTGTAGTCTCGGTCATCCTCTAGAGTTACCTCCCTCGATTCTTCCTTCAACTATGGCTTTTAACAGCCCTTCATGTCCTGAAACGTGGCGCATCAGTTGATCACGTCTCTTCTTTATACTTTTCCATAGTCATTTTCCTTCTTGTGCTCTTCTCATTATCTCTTCATTTGTCACTCTCTCCACCCAACTCACTTTCAGCATCCTCCCCAATACCACATTTCAAATGCTTCTAATTCTTTCCTTTCCGCCGTTGACATAGTTGCTCCACACATATGTTTTCACTAACTGGTTCCTTCTTTCTAGTGATATCTTTGTTGAGGTCAGACGTTTCTTCTTCTTATAAAACGCTTTCCTTGCTTGTTTTATTCTGCTAACAATTTCATTTCTACTCCTACCATCTATAGTATTACTGCCAAGATCGCATAACTCATTGACCTCTTCGATGGTGTTGTTATTCATTCATATTTGTGTGTTGTTTTGCATAGACTGTCCACAGACCAAAATTTTTGTCTTTAGTTTGTTTATTCTCATGTTATGTCCACGTTGTATCCTTTCCAGCTCATTCAGTGCCCTTTCTAGGTTTTCTTCATTCTGCTAGTAGAACGATGTCGTCTGTGTATCTCAACATATCTATTTCCTCCCCCTGTATTTGTATGTATACCTGTGTCTATAGTTTATCTGAATTCCTTCAGCGCGTCTTGGATGTATAAATTAACAAACGCATATAGTTCGAAAATTATTAACATTTTCTAGTAATTTATGTAAACAATTAATCTTTTCCTTTCCTGTAAAATATTTTCATTAGCTAAAATAATATTCTAGTTCTAATGTATTCAGTCGAAATAGGATTTACTTAGAATAACGCGTAGAAACTGTATCTTGTACGTACCTCAATTTTTGTATTAAAATTATAAAGAAAACAGTTTGTACGGGTGACTTAATCACTCTGCAGGAACTTGAGTATTCGCTACAAAAAACCAGAAATAAAAAATCGTCTGGGCTTGAGGGAATATACGCGGAACTGATAAAATACGGAGGCTTTCTTCTAAAACATAGGTTTCTGGATCTATTAAATATGTGTTGGACACAGAGAATACTCCCAAAAAATTGGCCGACTGCTAAAGAGACTCCAATATTTAAGAAAAGAAATCGAAGGATTACAAACATTTATAGAGGAGTTAGTGTAATAAATACCAACATCTACTCATCTAGATCATGAAACATCGGGGATCTCTTATAGAACTCATCAAATCTGTACAATCTTTGTATATGGAAACCGAGGTTGCAGTTAATTTACAAAACTGTAGAAGTTTTTATTACATTAAAGGTGTCCTGTTTGGATGTAGTATTTCAACTATACTTATTAATATATAGGGCGTCTCAAAATTGACGCCCGTCCTTGTAGAATTTGATTAGGGGGTTAAACAAATCAAAAACTAAGTGGAAATTTTTCCGATTGTTTTTCCGTGTCGAGTTATTGATAAAAAAGTAAATAATAAGTTTTATCGCACTGTCGCTTCAGTTAGTTGTGTAACATAATTCAATTAGATGGCTACGGCGATGTTAACAATTTACGATAAGTATTATTATTTTCATTTTTCCTACCTTCTGCGTTTAAAATGGAACGGCGCTACTGTAATCGAGATTACATTAATATGTTGAAAGTACTGGGTGCCTGTAATGCTAATGCCACTGGTGTGGCTAGGGCATACGCGGAAAGGTTTTAAAATCTTAGGCACCTTGATGAAAAAACTATAAGACGTGTAAAACAAAGATTACTGGAAACAGGTAATATAAATTGTCCAAAAAATCGAAAGGTCGTCAACCTACACGTCGACACACAGCGTCGACCAAGAAGAGCAACTTTTTGAATTTTTGAGGCCGAACCAAGTGCAAGCCTTCGAATTGCACTATCCCAAACTAATTTCCAAAAAGATACAATTCACGGATTTGCAAGGGGAAACGATATGCATCCATGTAGTCCTCAAAAAGTTTTGCATGACGGGGATAGGGAGCTTCGAGCCAATTTTTATAGGTGGTTGTGGCACAGCGTAAACAATGGTCCATATTCCATTGAAAAGATACTGTAGAGTGATGAATCCATATTTCCTGAGACCGGTATAAATACTCATAACCTGCACGAACGGAGGGATGAAATCTCTCACGTAAAAGATCTTATCAAAGACAAACAGGAAACTTTTCTGTTGGATTATTCAATAGGAATGTAATTGGCCCGCAGAAATTCTACCTTACCGACTTAAAGCAGCCTTGTATCTTCAATGTTTAAACGAAAATTTACCACTGCTACTGTTCGATGAAACTCCATTAGCATCTAGATTAAATGGTTAGTTCCAACATGATGGTGCACCGTCACATTGTGTAATATAAGTAAGAAGTTTCCTGCATGAAATTTTCCTTGAGAAGTGAATTGGAAGAGGTGAATCCATACCACGGCCTCCTAGAACACCCGATCTGAGTCCGTTACATTTGGCACCATTTGAAAGAAAACGTATACCGCGAACCTGTTGTGAATGCTGAAGATATCATAGCTCGTATTCACGCAACTGTGGCGTCAATAAACGAAAATATGCTACAGAGGATTCTTGCGAATGTTTGCCTTGAAATAGAAGGCAACCTATTTGAACACACTTTGTGACAATAAATGTGGACAATATCTTTTCTGCTAATATTATTCGTTTAATTTAAATGTATACTTTTTGTTTTCCATCAATAGCTCGGTAACGAAGGACAATCGGAAAAATTTAACTCTTTTTAGATTTGTGTTAGCCCCTTGAATTAATTCCGGAAACCATGGGCGTCAATTTTCTGACACCCAGTATAAACAACCATGCCGTTAGTATAATTTTTCCAAATTATGACGGATAATTTAGCTGGTTTGTCGAACACTATAAATATTAGCAAAACTAACGATAAAAGAAAAGGGCCTTGTCAAAAAAACAGTATTTATGTTATTACTAAAATTACGTTACATAAAACAACTGACCAATTAAAAAAAATTTTTATTACAGTTTTAATAACCGTGAACACGTCTATTGGGTATTTTCCACTTACATACCTAATATTTAATATTACTTTGCACATTTTAACACTATACTGTCTCCTTTTCCCAATGGTGTTTTGTTCGCTTTTTAGAAAAACGTAGTATTTTTATCTTCACTGAACTAACGGGTAAATACCTTAAGCGTTTAAACTAAATCCCGCATCAGTGACGATCACAAATGTGCGTGCGTGTGCATGTGTGCGTTGTAGCGCACGTGGGCATCCATGTGTGCCGTGGCGCGCATATGCCGTTAAGGAATATCTAATATTTTTTAATTCTCGAGCTTTAGATAGCCGCTGCTACCTTTTGAACCTTATGAACTCAAAATCTCTCTTCCAGTCACAGATAAAACGATATTATATACCGACTGTATCGGAATGTTGACCACAACACGTTACAATTTTGAAAATTGTAGTATTATGAAAATTAATCATATTGTTTCACACTGAACATAGCTGATATTGTTATGACAGTTGGATTTCATAGGGCGACCAAAAATTTGTGTATCAGGTTTACCATCACAGTATCCTAAAAGAGTTATCATTAATCATATACTACAGTATGATTAAGATAATTTTCCATCTGATTTACTGCGGAAAATAGAATGTGTCTTACTTAGGTCATACAGTTTATAGCATTTAATACTAATTAAAGTAGGGTTTCCCCTGAGAAGACTTCTCTGGCTTTGTTAATACGTTGTGTTACGGGCCAAACGAGCTTTTTCGTCGACCCACAACAGGATAGGTGGAAAAAGGCCTGCAGCTTAGCTCAGAGGAGTAGGGGGGTTCACGGAAATAGCTTACGGGAGGAAATCTTCCTGGTTGTGTACAGAGTAGGTCAAAATTAGTGGGCGCCACCTTCCAAATACAGCTGATTGCAAGTCCTCGTAGAAGGCCGAGAAGCCAGCAGCTTACGGGAATCGGACTCACGTGTGTTGTGCCTCCCTTCTGTTTATAAAGCTTGTAAAATTCATGCACTCACAAATACAACATACACAATAATAAAAGAGGCCGTGAATTTTAAAACACATATAATCACAAACTATTATAAATGACACAATACAAAGAAAAGGACAGTAAATGATGATCTCGTAGTTCTATAATACAAACGATTGATTTGAACGTTCAAGAAACAAACCCGCCGCTGCTGGCGCACGACATTTACCTTCTTCAAACAACTACGTAGCCAGAGGCGTCGAGTTTACAAGCATAACACAATATAAAAGAAATTACTCTTTACAATTAGTAGTGCAAACAAAGACAATCGACAACTGAAGGTCGCTTCTTGTTTCAAAAAAATGTTCAATTACGTTGAATTTTGCAAGTTAGCGTGTAAAAGGTTTCTTTTCACAACACACAAAAAACTAGTTCTTTACCTTAGCTTCCGATGAATGACATAGAGAGATAGGCACAATTTAAGGGCGATTTCCAAATGCAGAAAAAAAGAGGTAGACGACGTTCTTCGGGGCAGCGTTGGAACGAAACATTGCTGTTACGCCCTTGGGGATTACGTTGCTTCCAACAGGGTCGGTTTAGCGTTGAGAGAGAGAAGGGACTCTTCGGACGATGGAAATAAAACAATAGCTTTCACCACCACACTTGCACGGTTTTTCTTTTTAACTCGCTTAAATCCGATATGAATCGGAAGGAGCAATTATTTTTAATTGTCCAAGCACCAAGGCGAACACTCTGCTATTACTTATTTATATCCGACTTAGTCGATTTTATTTGCGTGAAGCAAAATGCGATACGGTAAAACTCGAAGTAGCAGATGCGCCTCGATAAAAAAAGAACCGATATTCGAAATTACGTCCGTCTGTCCCAAAGGTCTAGCTCCTACTTTACTTCCGTTACGGCCCCCGTACGGGCGACCGGAGTCATCGAGGATGTAAAATTGACTGGAGAACTAACGTGACGAAAACCTGCATTTCCCCCAAAAGATTGCAACATATTTTGAAATATGGTGAAATGATTCTAGAATAATTCGCCATGTGAATTCGCAGAAAGCGTCCCAGGGTCAGGCGTGAACAAAACAATATTCGGCAATTTAAGCCTACAAAGGAGAAACTTGAAATTGGCCTCGTCATAAATCAATCTTTAAAAACAAAATAACCAAAACTGTTATCAACATACAAACGGCAATGAAAATAAAGTTTTCAATCCCTATGAAGCTGCAATTAAAGTACGACATTAATTCAAATGGAAAGGCAAAATTTAAATGAACAAAACAGTTGTTCAATATCTTTGGTTGAGCTGCCTTCATTTGATAACACACTGCCAAGATATAGAAATGTTTCGACTTCTTCGACTTCCTCTCTGTCTATATATAAGTTGCCTGTGTTTGTTGTGTTAACTTTGATTAACTTCGATTTTACCTTATTTATTTTAAGTCCTATTTTGTTTAATTCGGTTTGTAATTTGTCTAATTTTGATTGCATATTTGATTGTTTCTGTCTGAGCAGGCACACATCGTCTGCTTATTTTAGGACTTCTAATGTTTTTGTCGGGCCCCATTCTGATTCATTTTGCATTTTCTTTTACTGTTTCTTTTAGTCCATTATCTAATACATTTAAGAATAATAATGGTGACATGATACACCTCTGCTTGACTCCCGTTTCTGTTGCAAAGGCTTGTGACATTTGACCATTTAGGAGTACTTGGCATTTGGAGTTTGTGTATCCTTCTTTAATTAAGCGGATTAACTTTTCTGGTATTCCTTTGTTTATCAGTGCTACCCATATACATTCTCTGCGGATGGACCTAAACGCGCGCTCATATCTATGAAGAGTAGTTGTAAGGATGACTGGTATTATAGTGATTGTTCAATTATAATTCGTAGTGTATTTATGTTATCTGCGCAGGAACAGCCAGCCCTAAAACATACTTGCTCTTTTCGTAAGCCTTTGTCTAATAATCCAGTTATTCTATACTGCACAGAGCAGAGTGGTCCCTCTCCAATTACTGCGTTTTTGTAGATCTCCCTTCTTTGGTATTGTCACAACCACCCCTATTTTCCATTCTGGTGGGAAATTTTCCTTTTCTCAGATTTTCCTTATTAATGGGTAAACCACTGCTACTGTAGTATCCACGTCGATTTTCATCGTGTCTCTACCAAAGCCAGAGGAGTCTTCTCGGGGATGAACTCAGTGTGAAGAGATAATAACATCAGTGTCCATACAAAAATTTAACAGTACAATTAAAGCAGTGTTACTATATGGGTGTGAAACGTGCTGTACAAATAGTGGGACAATAAAGAAACTGCAAACTTTTATAAATAGGTGACACATTTTAAAAATATTGTGGCCAGAAACAATTACAAATATTGAACTGTGGGAAAAAACTAAATAACAAGAAATAAGTATCGAAATTAAACGAAGAAAATACGGTTGGTTAGGACATACACAGAGGAAGACAAAAGAATATCCTTGCCGGAGTGCCCTGGAATGAAACACTCAGGGAAAAGAGCTAGAGAAAGACTTCGACACACATGGAGAAGAAATATAGCAGAAGAAACTGAAATGTCCTTTTAGCAACTGAAAGTAATAGCTGACGATAAGCAGAAGTGGTGAGACTTAACCAACACCCTATGTCCCATACGAGAATAACGGGAATTATTACTATAATTATTAAAGTATCGTTTAGTTATTACAATTATTTAGTACCCTAGAACACAGAAGTTTTATTTCTGAATACATAACCTAACTGTATGGAAGGATAACCAACGAACCCAAAAACTGAGTCGGCCTGCAGTATAACTTTCTTAAAGCCTTACCCACCTGATAAATGTCGGCGTTTTAATTACTTGATAAATTTAGATAGATTCTATACGAACTCTCTAATAAATCAATTCCACAAGCTGCCTGGACGCTTTATTGCAATTGGCTAGATTCAAAAAGTACACATAACGTACTTTTTACATTGAAACGTGTACCTAATAAATACAAATGTACGAGGGTCATTTTTAAAGTAAGAATCGTTATATTAACAACGCAAGTTGACGCTTTATAACGTAACCTGGTTGGGAACTTGTCTGTGACTCTATCAATTAGTTCCGTATTCCTAAGTACCTTAGACGATATTTTTCAGTGGCATTTTATTAAACATGTCGATAGCTAATCCCTCCCATTGCGAGGTATAATCAGTGATTCGTTTCTAAATGCAATAAAACTTTAGCACAGTTAAATTGATTGACAGCTATTTGAAGCGTATGGAGAAGGCAAATGTGTGGTGGTGAGAACAAACGTGCATGATGAAGCAAGTCTGGTCGGCCATTTGTCAGCACCGGAGAATTGAAAAGTTCAGTTCATGCACACATTCGACAAGGAATGCTGCTTCTCGGGCATTTGTTACCGTATAGAAAGCGATGAATTCCTAAACAGTCTCTTGAATGGCACTACTCACATTTTCCAACCAAACCCAAAAAGTTCAAACAGGCACTTTTAACCATGAAAGTCATGGCAACGGTTTCCTGAGACCGGAAAAGCATTCTTCTAATGGATTATCTGCTTCAAGGAGAAACCATCCACGGAGAATGGTACCGTGAAAACAAAAAAAGTTACTGCGCGCTGTACAGAACGTTGCTCAGTTGTTTATGAACAAAATTAAAGGACACGACGGGCCCGCCGTCGAAACAGTGCTACAGTAGGTACTCTTTTGAACTTTATATAAAAGATTAGTATGTAAATCGCGCTGCCGACCCGAAAACGGCCAGAAGTAGCAGAACAGTTCGAAAATGAGACGGCTCAGATATAAAAGGCGCGTCATCTGCAATAAATATAAAAAAAAATAGGAGCGTGTATATATGTAGTTCATAACGGGTCTGCGGCCCTGCAGGCATATTTATTTTTATAATTTGGCCCACCGCCGAAAAAGATTGGTGGCCGCTGAACTAGAGCCTATCGTACACATAATTAATGACAAGGGCTTTCTAAATCCCCCCTTCCCCGCTTGTTATTTTAATGTTTTACATATATAGGCGATGCAACGGCACTTTAACAACATTCCAATGTATGCTTGGTTAACACATATTATTTTTAAACATAGTTTTATAGCATCCATTCCTGGTTAATAGCACATACTTTTACGAACTCAACAGTATAATATTTTGTAATTACTGACAATGGATGAAAATAAAACAGAAAGGTGTTAAAATGACCATTACGTTGAAACACATAAATCTAAAGAAAACCACAGTGTGAAGATCGTAAAAATTCTTCCAAACAAATAATTTATTAAAATTGCCAAACTTCTAGAATGGTTGGGTTAACAGCACGCGAGCGAATAGAAATTTGAATGATGATTGGTTTTGGTGATCGTCGTAAAGCTCAGCAAGAAGTTTACACTTTATTTAACAATTTGCATCAAAACGGAGATTCAATAACGGGCTCAGTGGTTACTAAAACTTCGGAAAGACATGACGTGACTAGAAATTTTCTCTGTTTATCAAAAATTTGCCGACGTAAGTATGCAATTTGTAAATAAAATCCAAAATATTTTGTACTGCCTTGGAAACAAACTCCAGTTACGAAAATTGCACTTAATAATAATAGTAATAATCGGAATTAGAAAAATATAATCTCTATAAACCCTTATTATTTCATGAGCTAGTTTTTATTGACGACAGCTTAATAGGTGTAAAATATTTACAGTTTTAGACCATTCAAATTCTTTCTGAAAAAAAGCGTAATAACCTAATTATATTTAGATAAAGCATATCTTCGACGTACTGAAATCATTTCCCTGTGAGAACCGTTTCCAGTTTTGGAAAGTGAAAAAGTCTATTGGTCCCAAGGCCAGCGGATAGGGAAGGTGATTCATTTCAAGAACGCGGCCTTTCATAAAAAATATTTCATAATTAGTACAGAATGGACAGGAACCAAGGGGTCACAGTATTGCAGTGCTACGCACCAACAGACGTGTCTGAAACAGAACATAAAGAACAGTTCTACAGCCTACTCGACAAAACAATCACAAAAATTAATAAAAATGATGTGATAATATTGATGGGAGATTTTAACGCCCAAGTGGGGAACGAAAATGAAGACCTGGAACATGTCATGGGGAAACATGGAATAGGCACGCTGAGCGAAAATGGCGAACTACTAATAGAGCTATGCGGAAATCACGAGCTCAAAATTGGCGGAACCTTATTCGAACATAAAAAATGCCACAAAGTAACCTGGGTATCCCCTGATCAACAGTCAGAAAACCAGATAGACCATATCTGCATAAGCAGCAAGTGGAGAAACGC
>JABXWE010006093.1:0-32755 GCA_014611495.1 Limonius californicus | reverse complement strand
AGTAAATAAGGACCAGGTTCGATCCACAGTATAGGCTAAAATTAATAGACAGAGTTTTCGGAGCGCCCTGAATGATTTTCTCTCCGGGACTGGCTTACGACATTTAGGCATTCAACTGCGTTTACCAGTATCCGTAGAGTTCACATAAAAACATGCACAAATACATTTTGACATTGATATTAAAATAATCAAGTGGAGTGGCATAAATATGGATTATGCAACTTAATGTTGCTTAGCACCAGATTGCAGGCATGAAATGTAGGTCGGACACCGAAGTCTTTGTTGCATCAAGAAAATGCACTGCGTTCTTTTGCACTGATAACAGACAAGCGAGGTACAAAGTTGCTTTTACCTTGCACGTTGTAGAATTACCCAGGTAGGCTTTGAAGGGTTGTAGCCGTCAGGGGGAAGTACGAGGATCGGTCAGCTAGGCGGGACTTCAGGCGTCGAGAACGGCACAGATGGGCTCAAGCGGCGGGCTACGCCGGGAGATTGTAGATGGGCCTTTATATCCGTTTGGAACGAGAAGAGAACACTCAGGGTTCCCTAACTTTTGCAATTGTCTATCGTGACTGGTTTAGATCCGACACTAACGGTCGTAATTCTGGTTCGCAAGAACGAAAACGATACGGCACCAAAAATGTCACGAATAGGTTGCTACCCCACACTTTACGTGCATGTACCTTCGGGTCCGCTAGCCGACTCGATACACATTTACGGCCTCGATGGATGTTGTTTTCGAGGGCCGGAGTCTGGCGGAGGTCTCAATGCCGACTGACGCGGGGAGGGAAAATTTGGCCGCTGCTGGGCGGACAAAAATGCAACGCTGCAGTTTGGAAGCTTGATCGAACATTTGCCTGCAGACATGACGTTGCAAAAACTAGAGTATTTGGAAGCATAGAGACAAAAGAAGCATTGTAAAGGGGAAAAACCGAGGTTAAATTCTTGATGCTGGTTACAAGAATCATGGCGTCGATGAAACTTCAGAATTAAAACGTAGTTAAACCATTGAGTTAGAAAACGTAGTTAGAATTATAGAATTACCAAAAATAGAATAGTGAATTAAATGAACATAACACTGCCTTCTTCATTATCATCTGTGGTACTACAATAATCATAGGGTCTTGACCTGTCGTAAGATCTTTCTCCATTCCAACCTATTTTCAGCTTGTATTTTCCAGTTGTATATCTTTATCAATTTTTGGATGTCGTTCTCTACTTGGTCCATGTATCTTGCTTTGGTATTTCATTTGGTCTTTTATTTGACAATGGAGTTTAGTTATTTCCTCTGTGGGTTCTACGTCTGACATTCTTTCTACATGACCCATCTATCTCTACCTTCCTGCCTTTATGTTTGTAACGATGTTCATCATTCTGAAATATCACCCAGGTTTCTGAGGCACTGGTGTAATAAGGGTTTGGTACAATTTATATTTTGTCTTTTGTAATAACAAATCTGATTTTAAATGCTTGAAGAGGCCAAACGAGCGAACCTAGATATACAAAACTGGACACCGATTCGAGATTGTGTGTTGTGCCTGTCTTCTTATCTTGCTGAATTCAAAACTACATTGGATGGTGCAGACAAATTTAGTATTGAACTCATACCTAGATTACAATTAATGTTTAAATAGTTGAAATTGTTTCTAAAGAAATATTTACAGAATATTCTTAAAGAGTTTAGCGGTAATGGTGTAATGTCTGTTAGGATTCGTACAAAGCAAATCAGTCTCTTTGTTTCAGATTTACTAAATTTCGTTTACAAATTATTTAGAACAAGAAGTTTGCCTTATATTTGCTCTGACGTTCTTTGAGATTTATCAAATTCATTCGCAGGTAGTGCAGCTGTCGTTGCCGTCACATATTTTGTAAACTATGGATAATACAGATGCACCTAACGAAATTATTCAGAATTTTTATTACTCATTTTGTTTAACCATTAAAAGCTCGAAGTCCGTGGTTCGTAAAATGCATGTGCACGAAAATGATCGAACGATTAACACGTGCAAATATTTTCCTTTCGAAGGTGTTAAAACAATTGACCGAATATTCACGAAATCAAATCAAAGGTAGTAGCGTAGAGCTTCTTCAGTACAAGAGCTCCAAAGGCTTTTGAAGCTTAACTTTTTCGGGTGCGAATTGTAAGAGCTTGCAAATATGTTGCTGCCTTTGATATTATTAGGTGAAAATGTGGTAATAATTTAGTAAGGTGGTTTCTAAATGCATCGATTTTTTAGTGGTCGGTAGTGTCCAAACCCGGTTAATACTATTAACCGAAGTGATTGTTATGGAAGTTGATGGGCTGAAAACCTTCGAACTGAGTGTCAGGTACGTATTAGTGTGATAATAGTTTACCATCATTTAATATACTAAAGAAACTGACTTTAATTTAACAGTATGCCCAACGAAAGTTTTGCCAAAAACATTACTTTCATGCCAATGGATGCTGATTTGTTACAACTGCCAACAAGAATTTTAAGAGTTGACTTTAACAATACTACTGGGTGCGAAACCTATGATATATCAATAAATTCTTTGGGTGCTGGCAAATCCGGAGTATTTATTACTTCTATGCTGTTAGACAATTCATCAGTAAATATAAGGTAATTGTTGTTTTGAGTTTATGTGCCTGGGTTCAAGTATTTCAATATTGATTTCAGTAACGAAACTGCTTTTTTAATTGTCGAAGTATACACAAGTAGAGTTCTATACACTACTTCTATCGGCCTGGGATGGGGCTATTTCGTGGCATGGTCAGTCAGCTTCTATCCACAAATTTATAAAAATTTAAAGAGAAAAAGGTAACGAATTATATTTTAACAAATGTATATATATGTACTAACTGAATTTTAATAGTGTTGAAGGGCTCAGCTTTGACTTTAATTGGTTCAACTTGTATGGATACTTTTCTTACTCTGTATTCAACATGGGTATGTACTATTGCAGAATGATACAGGTAAGAATGTTAAATACCTCTTTATAGTTCAGGTTTCTTAAAACAGTTTATTTTTGCTACACTTTACTATAATTTATCAACATCTTTAATATAAAATGTTTTCTATTTTTTAATTCAGATTTGTTATTGTGTTTCATACTTGATAATTGATCGGAAACATAGATTTTTTAAATACATGTTTAATACTCTTGTATTAATATTTAATAATGATGATTTTTAATATGGACAATGGAAATTTTTAGATCGTTTTTTACTAGACGGTAACAATACTAACGAAGAAGTAAATTAATATATTTAGCACATTTTATACAGTAATATTGTAATTAAATTTTAGAACCGTTACATAGCCACTATTATAATAAGCAAATACTGGGGGTAGTTCGTTTTTATCCCACTGAATTGTTATGAAATTGGTTATAAAAACTGTGGTTATTCAAATAATAAGTCCTTTGAAATTAAACTACAAACAATGTATTTTAATGAAAACCAGTTAAACCCGTCGGGTACTTTGCACGCTATATTTTATAAATAAATTCCTCAAAGATATATAAAATATATATTAAACAAGAGAATATTTTGTTGTGGAGCTATTTGAATTCTTTAGTGGACAATCGCGGATATATAGTTTCATTAATTTTCTCTTTGTAGATTGTTCTGATGTTTTAGAGGGAAAGTGTTACGAATCTACAAGATAATATCGGAATAAGGGTGGCTTGACTATAGTTTCTCTGGGTAGAGTACGAACATTAATCTGTTACAAACATTTTTGTATTTATTTCTTTTAGTGAGCCAAACTTTCATATAAATTTTTATTTGTAGGGAATGCGAAGTGTGTTTTAAGAAATTAAATACTCAACAGGGTAGTTTTAAAATTTACCGTTCTACAAGTTTGTTAGGAAATTTTCAGGGATGAAATATTCATTTTTAAATGTTAAATACAAGATGTATACAAATATTATTTCTAATTGTGAGAAATGGATTGTAATATTCCCTTAAGTTTCAACACGCTTTCATGAACTAGGATGCCTAAAATTATAGTGGTTATTTCGGATGACTAGGAGCGCATTTTAAGGTATCAAATCCTATTTCTACGGTGATGATAGCACATTTTTAGGGTTAACACTCCAACGAAGGCGATTTAAATATAATTTTGAATAGAGAATTAATTGACATAGATCTGTAGCTTTCAGGGGTGGGAAGTGTATTTAAGGCGGATGCGCAGGCGACTGTTTTTAACACACTTTTATTAAATAGGATCCCAAAAAGTATAGTTATATGAATTTTTTTCAAAATTAGCCGCTGGATAAAACAATTATACAAAACTGCTACTTTCTAGGGGGTGATAGCGCATTTGTAGGGATAACACGACAACGAAGGTGATTTAAATATAATTTTGGATAGATATTTAATTGACATAGATCTGTAGCTTTCAGGGGTGGGAAGTGTTTTTAAGGCGGATGCGCAGTCGATTGTTTTTAACACGATTTTATTAAATAGGATCCCAAAAAGTATAGCTATATGAATTTGTTTCAGAATTGGCCACAAAATAATACAATTATACACAACTGCTACTTTCTAGGGAGTTGATAGCGCATTTGTAGGGATAACACGCCAACGAAGGTGATTTAAATATAATTTTGGATAAATATTTAATTGACATAGATCTGTAGCTTTCAGGGGTGGGAAGTGTATTTAAGGCGGATGTGCAGGCGATTGTTTTTAACACGATTTTATTAAATAGGATCCCAAAGAGTATAGTTATATATTTTTTTTTCGGAATTGGCCACTAAATACAACAATTATATAAAACTGCTACTTTCTAGGGGGTTGATAGCGCATTTGTAGGGATAACACGCCAACGAAGGTGATTTAAATATAATTTTCTATAAATATTTAATTGATATAGATCTGTAGCTTTCAGGAGTGGGAAGTGTATTTAAGGCGGCTGTGCAGGCGATTGTTTTTACATTGATTTTATTAAATAGGATCCCAAAGAGTATAGTTATATAATTTTTTTTCGGAATTGGCCACTAAATACAACAATAAAATTATATAAAACTGCTACTTTCTAGGGGGTTGATAGCGCATTTATAGGGATAACACGCCAACGAAGCTGATTTAAATATAATTTTGGATAGATATTTAATTGACATAGATCTGTAGCTTTCAGGAGTGGGAAGTGTATGTAAGGCGGCTGTGCAAGCGATTGTTTTTACATTGATTTTATTAAATAGGATCCCAAAAAGTATAGCTATCTGAATTTTTTTCGGAATTGACTACTAAATAAAACAATTATACAAAACTGCTACTTTCTCTAGGGGCTTGGTAACGCATTTTTAGGGATAACACGCCAACGAAGGCGATTTAAATATAATTTTGAACAGATATTTAATTGACATAGATCGGCAGCATTCAGGGATGGGAAGTGTATTTAAGGCGGATGTGTAGGCGATTGTTTTTAACGCGATTTTATTAAATAGGATCCAAAAAAGTATAGCTATATGAATTTTTTTCGGAATTGGCCACAAAATAAAACAATTATGCAAAACTGCTACTTTCTAGGGGGTTGATAGCGCATTTGTAGGGATAACACGCCAACGAAGGTAACTTAAATATAATTTTGGATAGATATACTTAGTGACATGGAAATCGTAACACCAAGAAGGGGTAGGAATTTTTTGACCAAACTTGGCCGAAATGTTTAACTACTAAAAGGTAGCAACTGATTCATTCATATGGATCAAGTGATAATGGCTTATCTGACAGTTCTTTCAGTTTTTTCTAACAATTTTTTCAGGTGCATGTTTTGTGCAATTTTGTTCAGTTCTTTATTGTTTTCGCTTTTGATCGTTTGTTTTGAGGGTGTCCTCATGCCTAGAGTGCGCCAACGTGGAAGCTACCGCCAATTAAGCGAATTCGACAGAGGCCGTGTTGTTGGTTTGCGCGAAGGTTGTTTTCGTTCAGAGAAATTGCAAATCGCCTTAAGCGGAACCAATCCACCATCATGCGTTGCTATCAGGCATAGATTAGGGAGGGTCCGGAACGTCGCAGAAGAGGAACCGGGGGGCGAAGAAGAACAAATGCGGTGCAGGACCGCCATCTTCGACTTATGGCAACAAGAGACCTATTCGCCAGTACCAGATCAATTGCCGATCAATGGTTAGTTAACGAAGGTCGTCCTGTAACCCTTCGAACGGTTTACCGCAGAATCAGGGCTTTCGGCTTGCAATCCTATCGGCCACATCTTGTGTTACCACTAACGACTCAACACCGACAGCAACGTTTGGAGTGGTGTAGGTTGCGCCTGCACTGGAACCTAGAGTGGCATAGCTTGGTGTTCAGTGGTGAATCCCGATTCTGTTTGGGGATGCATGATGGCCGTATGAGGGTCAGACGAACACGTGGAGAACGTCTCAATGTTGAATTCGCTGTTGCGAGGCATGTGCACCAAACTGTGGGGATTATAGTATGGGGTGCTATAACTTATGGGAGTAGGTCCCGTTTGTTATTCATCTGAAGCAATATGAACGACCAGTGATATGTGGAAAGAGGTGGTAGAATCCCATATTCTACCATTTCTTCAGCACTTGGAAGACCCACTTTTCCAGCAGCATAATGCCCGTCCCCATATTGCAAGACGTTCTATGGACCGATTTGAAGAGGATAATGCCTTGCCATGGCCACCCCGAACTCCCGGTCTATCGCCCATCGAGCATGTTTGGAAAATTATGGGGAGAAGACTGAGGAACTTGCTGCATCCTCCGCAGACGCTTAAAATAGTGTAATTAATTTCATAGCTAAGCTTACAAAAAAACCCCTTTCCTTAGAGGTGTCGCATAACATTCGCCCCCCCCCCCAAGTTCTACAGCACGAATTACAGGTTGTTTGGGACACAATACCCCAAGAGGATATCGACCATCTGCTAGAATCGAAGCCACGAAGAGTGGGGGAGTGTGTAACCAATAGGGGGAACCAACCCATTATTAATAAAAATTATGTTTATATTTTGTTCTTTTTCTTAAAAATTTTAATTAATGGCTACCTTTTAGTAGTTTGTGCCAAGTTTGATCAAAAAATTCCTACTCCTTCTTGTTGTTGTGAGTTCCATCGCATTGACTATATTTAATTGACATTGATATGTAGCTTTTAGGGGTGAGAAGTGTATTTTAGGGCGGATATGCAGGCAAGTGTTTTTAATATAATTTTACTAAATAGGATCCCAAAAATTATAACTATATGAAATGAATGAAATGAATAAAAGTTTTAGAAATTTTTCACCAAATAAAATAATTATACAAAACTGCTACATTCTAGTGTGCTGATTGTTAGGGATGACGCACCAAGGAGGGTGTTTTAAATATAATTTTTTAGATAGGATTTTAATTCACATTGATTTTTACCGTACAAGTATGAGAAATATATTTTAAGTATTAAATATCCAGGAGATAGTTTTCAACGCGCCTTTACTGAATAGGATGCTTATATTTAAATTTGTGGTTACACGAAATCTTTCTTTTCAGGTACCGGGAAGTGTAATGTATTTAAGACAACTGATACCCTTAAAGGTGATTGTAACACAATTTTCAAAATAGACCACTAAATAAAACAATTATATAAACTGCTACGTTCTAGGGGGTTGATGTCGTAGTCTTAGGGATAACACGCCGAGAGTGATTTAAAAATACTTTTTTCGGATAGCGTCTTAAGCAACTTTGCTATTTAGTTTTAAGGGGTGGGAAGTGTATTTTAAGGAATGAAATGCTGAAGCAGTTGTTTCTTACACGCTTTTACTAAATATGATGTTACGAATTATAGTTATACCAAGTTTAATTTTAAAAATAACCGAGAGGGCATTTTAAGTGATCTAAATAGAACATTTATACAAATTGCTACTTCTTAGGGTGTTGAGCGCGTATTTTTATGGATGAAACGCCAACGAGGGTGGTTTACATATAATTTTATTGGATAGGACTTTAATTAACATTGATCTTCAAAGGTTAGCAAGTGTATTTTGAGGGATGAAATGTTTTTTTGAAGATTGTACATACGATAAATTTTGGTGGATGCAAAAAATAATATAAATAGTATTTATTTGCGTTAAGACTTGTTCGATAACATTTAATTTTGTCAACAATAAAAGTGAATGAAAAGATAGTCTGGAAATATATATTGAACACTATGTTATTTTGTCGATATTTATTTAATGTCACACCGTTAAGGAGTAGTAGTTTGGTAGAACTGATGTGAAAATAAAAAAAATAACTAATAAAATATTGAAAATGTTGTTAATCTGTCATATAAACGTCAGGGTTTGAATTATGAATATTGTTATTTAAATCTTTTCTTAATTTTATTCAGTAGGAATAATATCTTATCCATTTTTTCTGTGGATAGGCAGCTTTTCTAGAAGAGATTTTAATTAGGAAAACATTTCAGAGCCCTCAGCAATTTTCTCTGAAGCTGTTTTGCTTGTTTTTCCAACATCTGCTAATTTTTTTTTTATGTTGAAGATATACAACTGTCACTTAAATATAAAAATTTGAAAACGAAATATACTGCGGGTAACTATTAGAACGTTCTGAAGTTATTAAATTTTTTGAAAACTGTATCAAGTTCTTTATAATAGCCCAGCGTTTAATTTAATTTTGTATTTGTATTTTGTTATTCCTTTTCAAACATTTTAGAATCTGAAGTCCCGGACGTTTTGGGAAGATAATTGCAAAAATATATACGTAATTAATTATAGTATTTTAATAACACTAATAGTCACAATTTCAATAGCATTTTTTGTACTTTATACGTATTTCGACACGTTACATGTCATTTTCAGAAACATTTAATGTTGTAAATATTTGTAGCTAGGGCAACAGCACATTAGATCTTGGTTTCGGACTTGGCTCTGTTCTTGTATTCCAAAACTTCCAGTAGGGAGCTGAATGAGCTCAATTTGCTCATTCATTAAAGGTGTGTTTGTTAAAGTGTGTTTGTGAATTTGAAAGACCTCAAGTATATCCAATTTACGTTTGTCATCACAGAAGTGTAAAAATGTTATTACATTATTTGATGTCAATGCATGATTGTGTTCTAATAAGTGTTTAGCGTAGTTACATTTTTTTGGGTGTTTGTATTTGTATGAGCGTATGTGTTTTCTTTGTACGTAGTATTAAAATTTGTAATTGTCTGACCTATGTATACATAATTCCACCGTGAACGGTTTAATTTATAAATTCCTGATATTAACAAATGGAAAGTCCAATTTCATCACTATTACCTAATATATTTATGGAACATTTCATCTTCGAAAATTATATTTTGGTTCCGTTACTTTGATAATATTTTAGCATGTTGTAATAGTTCATTTAAGTTTATTGGTGATTTTTGAACGTTTATTAATAATCTACACCCACACAAAAAATTTGCGTTGGAAACAGAACAAAACATATATATTAATTATTTAGACTTAAACATAAAAATTAATTTTTAAAACAACCTGATATACTTTATATACAGGGTTTTTCAACGAAAAGTAGCCACCCTCAGTATCTTTCAAAACAATTTTTTGGTTGAAAATCGCCAAGACATGTCAACAAAGACAGCAAAGGGGATATCTTTTTACTTAAAATCCAGACGTCTGTCATCAACCCCTTAGCCGCCACAGCCACCCCCTCCAAAATTTCAAATGGCACCATACCATGTGTGACACATAGTTGGAAAGGTTATTTCATAAGGAATTCATTCTGCTATTTATTTTTTTTTATTCGCCTGAAATTGGGACATAAAAAAATTAAACACTATATTTTGTTTATTTCGGTTAAGCTGCGGAATATAGCAGTACCTAGATGCTTTTGTTTCATCTTTTGTTTTTTCATCTGTCAGTCAACATTCAGTTGATTTTGAATATTATAAAAGTGGTGTCAACATGGTTTACACCACTGCCGAAAGAATCGAGATTGTGCGTTTTTATTTCAAAAATAACGACTGTGCAAGAGCCGCAACGCCGTTCGAGAATTTTTGAACAATCGGTTTTCTGGACGATGGATTGGAAGACGTGGTCCCATCGAATGGCCGGCTAAATCACCCGACCTGTCTCCGTTGGATTATTTCTTCTGGGGGCATTTGAAATCCAAAGTATATGCAACACAGCCGGCCAATATTGAAGATCTTAGGCAGAGAATAGTAGAAGAATGTCGACAATTGACATCGCTAGTTCTCGCAGATGTTCGTTCTCTCTTTCAAAGTCATCTGTACTATTGTATGGAAGTTAACGGAAGTCACTTTCAACAATTACTTTAACGGTAATTGCTCTATTCAGCAGCTTAACCGAAATAAACAAAATATAGTTTTTAATTCTTTTATGTCTCAATTTCAGGCGAATAAAAAAAATAAATAGTAGAATGAATTCTTTATGAAATAACCTTTCCAACGATGTGTCACACATGGTATGGTGCCATTTGAAATTTTGGAGGGGGTGGCTGTGGCGGCTAAGGGGTTGATGACAGACGTCCGGATTTTAGGTAAAAAGATGTCCCCTTTGCTATCTTTGTTGAAATGTCTTGGCGATTTTTAACTAAAAAATTGTTTTAAAAGATACTGAGGGTGGCTACTTTTCGTTGAAAAACCCTGTATATAAAATCCACACAAACAGTTATCACAATACCGCAGGACTCATGTCACCATAAAATAAATAAATTAGCAGCCTATTGGTCCTTGATACATAGAACTCTACAGTTCCTCTAAATAACAATTATTACACCAAAGAGATTTCGATTATTAAACAAATTGCACAATAGTCAAAAAGAAAGATAATAAATTAGCAATTAAAAAATATATTCCAAAACCGCTCTGAAAACGTTAATTAACGTTTCAATTTCTTATTTTGGCGATATATCGGAGAAAATTGCTTAAAATATAATTAAAACAAGAACATTCAAAGTAATTTATAAAACAACAAAAAACACTTCCAACACTTTATTCAACGCAAACGAAAACGATCTGTTAATATCAGGCATTTACTAATTAAACCGTTCACAGTGTAATTATGTATAGATAGGTCAAACAATTGAAAATTTTGATACCAGATACAAATAACACATATGCTCATACGAATACAAACACCCAGAAAAATTCAAGTACGCTAAACTTTTATTAGAACACAATCATCCAAATAATACAACAACATTTTTACACTTTGATGATGTTAACCGTAAATTGCATATACTCCAGGTCTTTCAAATTCAGAAACACACTTTAACAAACACACCTTTAATGAATAAGCAAATTGAGTTCATAAATTGCTTGGTCTTGGAAGTTTTGGAATAGAAGACCTTAGCCAAGTTCAAAATCAAGATCCAGTGTGATGTTGCCCTAACTGCACATGTTAATACTAAATAATTGTGAAAATATCATGTAAAATATCGAATTACGTATAAAGCACAAATTAATTCACTTTTTTAAGAATAGTTACAATAAAGGGAAATATTTTTTGGAAAAAGAAGCATGGCTTCCTATTTTAAAAATCTTACTTAACATTCTAACCTAAAAATAGGGGCACAAATATAACTATTTAGTATGTCGGCGGCTGCACACTTTCTTGTCTATATACTGGTTAAGTATTACAGTAGAATTTATATTTTACATTTTTTCAAATGCTGTAACGTACATTGAAGAAATTTGATGGTTTGAATGATGGATAGGTTCGTCTGATTATTTCTTAATGCCTTTGAAACGGATCGTTCAACTCTTATCAAATTTGTAGTGTGTGGCGCATCAGAAATATAACATATTTGTCAACATATCATAAATCAAATTTAGCAAATGTTCATTCATTTAACTCGACAACCAAACAGCATATTGTTGGCACATGGCACATGGCCGAGCAATTTTTGTTTTTCTGTTTCTACATTGAAGGCTTAGATAGAGAGAGGTGTAGTAAGAAGGGTTAAAGTCGTAAGAGACATAGGGTGGTGTGTGAGAGAAAGAGAAAGAGAGAGAGAGAGAGAAATGCGTAAGAGTGAGAGAGGGAAGGAGGAGAGGAAAAGGAGAGAGAGAAATAGTGAGGGAAAGAAGATTGTATGGGAAACAATAGTAAGAGAGGAAGAGGGATAAAGAGGGAGAAACAGAGACAGGTTTTAGCTACAGCAGATTGGGAGTGTGGTAGAGGTGGAGAGGGAGGGAGAAAGAGAGAACGAGAGAGGAAACGGGAATTGCCTAGTTTGTCGATTTTTCCAATTATTAAATTTAAAATGTAGCAGTTTGTTAAGAATTGATGAAAGAGGGCTAAATTAAATCAGATCAGTGCATTTGAACGTTCGTTTTGGCGCTGCCGGTTTGGTCGCTGCCGTTTTGGCGTCGGCCGTTTAGGAGCTGGAACATTTGGGTGCGGCGCCGTTCTGATGTTATTATAATTATAAACTTTTACTTAATTTCACTTGTTTGTCTATATGTTATATATACGTTAGGGTCTAATTCCCGGTTGAAAATAAACTCCAAGATACTCGTTTAAGGTGATACTTTTGTAGAAAATACCTATAATATATAAAACACATGTTGTCATGTCTACGCTGAACGCAAGGAAAACATATTCAGTATATCTAATCACTTTGAATTAATTTTGCTTATTAGTTCTATATATTTTTCAAAAATTAGGATTTGTATAATATAGGTGTTATATATATATATATATATATATAAAGTACTCAAAAATGAATAGGGATATTGTAATATGAAGCATATATATTTGTATTTGGCGGCTAATGGTCATCTATTATTTATAATTAGAGCAAGCGGCACTGTTTGAAGTTGAAATACAAAAAAACAATCGAATCCAGTTGCAATTGTTTAATCGTATTAGTGTCAAGTCGAGTTTGTGTGTTTAATTGAATAATCTTTCCTGTCTTCTTAAGATCTTTCTTTAGTTCCTGGTTGCTATGCACTAAAGAGGAGATCGGCAAGTTGACATTGCTGATATGTTAGGAACCACGGAGAGCGTAATTTTAAGCGCCCTTTCACACCTTAGTGAAACAGGTACGACTGCAAGAAGGCCTGTTAGTGGATCTCTTCGCATCACAAGACTTCGTGAGGATCGACTTCTGGTAATTAATGCAAGAATGCACCCATTTTCAACTGTTCGACATCTGTAGCAAGTACTTCAGAATGCCACAGGAAATCGAGTCTCCGACCAAACTGTGAGAAATCGATTGTTTGAGATAGGACTTACCTCATACCGCCTCCTGAGATGTCCTGCAAGAACTGTGGCTCAACGAAAACACCGTGGTGGAATGGTCAAGACGTAGGCTTCAAGAAGCGACACCGTGGTGTTCCGGATATTGTCTCAGCAATGATAGCCGGCGCCAAAAAGTATATCGTAGTGCCGACTTCGTACCTTATCTCAATATACCCAACCAGTGGTTGCTTTTGGTGGTGGTGTTTTGTTACGGACAGGAATTTCTTTAGGGTGACGTACTGACCTCCATATATCTTTAATGGTAGACTCACGGGCCAATGTGATGCCCAAGACATCATTATGCACCATGTTCTGAACCATCGCAACGCTGTTGGACGGGAATATTTTGTTTTTCTTGACGACAATGTAAGACCGCATCGTGCTCGCGTTGCTTTAAAGATGCTTCGAAATGAGGAAATAAACCATATTGCTCTTCCTCCGATATCTCTAGGCCTCAATCCCATCCAGCATGCATGGGACCTTTTGCAGATACAGCTGGATCATAATAATCCAAGGCCTACTACTGTGCAACAGCTGAGGGATGTATTGTTGGTACTGTGGCATCAAATTACACAAGAACATATTGATAATGGCATTGAGAGTATGCCAGCAAGGTGCAGAGCAGTTATTACTGCCAGAGGAGGTGCCACGCGATATTAGAATTTAATAAAGTTAAGTGAAAGGAGACAATAACGATTTTTATTATAATATTGTTAAGTTTCTTCTTTAAACGTATCTTTGTTGTAATTTTCATGTTCATTACTAAAAAGACGTTACATTTTGTTGTTTTGGTAGTTTTTGTATTATAAATGCAGTTGGTGTTGCCTTTAAGTGTCTTACAGTGCAATATCCCTATTCACTTCTGAGTAGTTTATATATATATATATATATATATATATATATATATATATATATATATGTTGGTTTTGAGGTTTCCGCGGGTGTTGTATGCTGTGATTGGCTTCCAGGTATTCTCACCGCGGTAAAAGTTAAAACTCTTTCTTTTTTTGGGGTTTTCCCCCCTGGGGGGGGGAAATGGACCGGGATGGTTGTCTTGGACGACGTTTCGCGGCAAAATACAAACTTGCCATCCTTCAGGTCTGTCGGATAACTTTCTGCTGGTGCTTCTTGTAATATCCGACAAGACCTGAGATGGCAGTGTGATTTTTGCCGAAACGTTCGTCAAGACAACGCATCCCGGTCATCCCAGGACCAAGAAGTTACTACGCGGAAAGAATACCCGGAAGCCAATCAAAGCATATATATATATATATATATATATATATATATGTTGGTTTTGAGGTTTCCGCGGGTGTTGTATGCTGTGATTGGCTTCCAAGGATTCTTCCACGTAGCAACTCCTTTATCCTGGGACGGACCAGGGTGATTGTCTTGAGGACGTTTTGGCAAAGTCACGTTTGCCATCTTCAGGTCTTGTCGGATAACTTTCTGCTGGTGCTTCTTGTAATACGACTGTTGACAACCACCGCGGTCCGTTCCAGGATGAAGAAGTTGCTACACGAAAGAATTCCTGGAAGCCAATCACTACGCACACACACACACACACACACACACACACACATATATATATATATATATATATATAGAGTAGTTTAAAATGAAATGACCACTACTTTTTGATTTCAATTGTAAAACTATATATTTCCACATAAATCTTAGTAATCAGGATAAAATGCTGCGTACAACAGTATACTATAATTGTTTCTTTGTTGTTTCACGTAGCGTATTTTATTTACAGTTTGCTGTAAAGAATATGTCTAGTATCTGTTATATATATATGTATATATATATCTGTATGTGTGTTGATTTACGGCACTTTGCAAAATGGTTTATGGTTTAGAAAAACAGAAAAATGGCAAATAGAACAATATTGGGCCGTATTGATTTTTAGAAACAGCATTCAACAGCACCTAGAAAACCATACTGTATTGTATTTCAACCAGTAACAGTAGGTTTGAACTATTATAATGATATGATAGTTACTGTTTATGTAGAATCGACATTCTTTAAAATAATAGAGAGCTGTGTTTGTAATAAATGTAGAACTGATTTTTTAAATTTATACAAATAGTTGAAAGTTCTTTCCTAACTGCTGAAATTTATGTCATATATGGTATATTGCCAAGAACGAGTACCTTACCGTTTGTAGTATACGTACTTTAAATCACACCCTGTATTTTTACTTTGTACAACAAAGCAATAATACTAGGGTAACCAGATTGATTTTTGAAATATTGTTATGTTGTGTAAAAATGTTTATTGTAGGATGAATTTGCAATCAAAAACCCTAGAAGTGTCAATCCCGTCCATTTGAATGATATAGTCTTCTCACTGCATAGTCTGGTGGTATCATTAGTTATAATAATTCAATGTTATCGATATGAAAAAGAGGGACAAAGGGTTTCATTAACTGCCACTGCGGTTTTGATTTCTTATTTGCTTGGGTCTTACGTTTTGATACTGATGGCATTCGAAGGAGCGATGTCATGGCTGGATTCATTGTACGCCTGGTCCTACATCAAACTCTCTATTTGCGTCACAAAATGGATTCCTCAGGTTTGTGTAACTTTTTACGTACATAATACATTTATTTAAAACTATCTCCTAACGACTATAGCATATGTGTTTGTAGATCTACATGAATTACAAACGACAATCTACTCAAGGCTGTAGTATGGAAAGTGTTATTTTGGACCTTATCGGTGGTATTTTGAGTATTCTGCAAATGGTGTTCGACAGCCTTAATTATGGTATAGTATAGTTTATAGATAATAATTGCTTTCCTAATAATGATCCTTAACAGATGACTGGACTTGCATCACAGGAAATCCAACAAAATTGGGCTTGGGAATTCTCTCAATCCTTTTCGATATAGCATTTGTTCTTCAACATTATATTACATGGGATAATGGATTTCACATTCGAAGTTATGATGTGGATGCTGAACCCGACGCAACTGTTGAAGCCAATGAAAATGTTGAATCTACCACAACTGCTGAAACTGGATATGATAATGCCCAGTTTTCTCTCTATGATGAAACTTGTTTTGAAGCCCCAAGGAGACGTGTAACGTTTGCTAATCCTCCAGAGGTTTTGATTGCTGAGCTTCAAGACGAGAATTACGACCAAGAAGATTACCCAAATGACGAAAACATGACCCCTTTGGAAAATAATATTGGGGAGGACAACTGTGCTGATGAGGATACTGACGATGATGAAGAGGATCATGCTGTTTATTCTGTCACAAAAACTGATTAGAAATGGTAGTATTGAAACACCAATCAAATTAATTAGTTATTATTTCTTCAGAAATACACTAAAAAGTTTTGTCGTTAACTAGACTTATAAATTTAGTTTTATAATTAAACAAAGAATTGCGATTGTAACGCTTAATACAATTTGTTAAATGTTGTAAATGTAATTTTAAAATTAGTTTTGTATAATAAATGCTGTTTAATAAACGTATTTCATAAGGTATGCAGGTGTTCAAATTGTTTAGAACAAAATAATTAGAATATAATAGTTGTAAACAGGGGATGTATAACTGTGTCAAGTGATCCGTTACAAAATTAACGTTGCACTTTGAATCTCTGTAAAATGTCAACATATTTGAAATTTAAATGGCTTTACTCAAATAACTGGAATATATTACCGTTGGTCTGTTTTATTACCCCTTTGGCACGCTCATTTATTCAGGACTAAGATAACTGAAAATTATAATATTATTCGCAGTAAATAAGAAGCTAAATTACACCATAATTTGCTAGAAGATCAACTTTGTATAATTCTGTGTTTTATTAGCATTTAGTTGAAACGTAGTTGAAAAACATAATTTAGTAAAAATAAATAGAGCATTAGCCGTCGTAAATATGCAGCAGGAAGTACTTCAATACCATTTTAAAAAGATATCATGTATTGCTTATTATAAGAAATTATTCAAAATATTTCTTGAGTTCTAAACAATTTATATATATTATATATGAATATTAATTATGGATAACAAGTAATTACCTAACCTGATAAGACTATTAATTTATATTAGAAATTAATCGTTTTCCGGCTTATAATATATAATACAAAGTTTTTCTAATTCAATTATATTTTTGGTAATGGTAGATAGAACATGTGTTTATTCGGCTGGGAATCTCAGAAACTTTCCTGAATCAAAAATGCTATGGGTTTTATAACTAGTATAATCCAGTACACAGAAAGAGAAAAAACCAGAATGGAATTCAATAACGATATAATTTCCGTAAGAGGCGCTGTTGTCGTCGAATATAGTGCTTTAAATTTAACATTAATTTATTTTATTTTGCCTCAAATTAATTTTTAAAACTGTAGTTGAGTTATCAAATACCACAACATAAGTGGGTAGGATGCTATATCAGCAAACTGTATTAGGTTAGGGAGCTATGATGCTTCAACCGAATGCAAGAATAACAGCTCCGCCTAGCGGAGAATCGTCATATCGTTAAAACGCCAAAAATTATTTTATAACAGATAACTTTCGTAGTTGAGGAAGCAACTCACTCTGAAAATGATAAAATCTCCGTATTGTATTGAGTGCAAAAAACTCGTAGAGGAAAAAATTTAATTGTAACATTTTTCCTCTTCTTCTTCGTTATGGGGTGTTTTATCTCTTACAGTAGCAATATTGAACTTGTTTTTCTTCTTCTTCCATTAACAGTGCATGACCTATTCCGGTACCCACTTTTTCTTGGACAGCCGATATCTCCTTTGCCAAGTGGTCTTGTGTCCTGTAGATTTTTTGGTAAGAACTAATTCTTCGGTTGTAATTTTATTATTTATTATATCGCAGAAACGGTCTACGGTTTTATGTATTATGGCTTAACAGATAGTCGATAACGGCAGCAGTAAATTACCATTAAAGTATAGAATCTAGTGCACTGGTACTAGTAATAATATCTTTGTTTTAGAGACGCTTACCTACCACGTGCTATTGAATTTCCAACGCCATCCTAGTTCCATATTTTAGGTTATCTGCTGAAGTGGTATTTACTGACTGTTTTTCATGTCTATCATTGCAGTCTATCCTAGGTTTGGTTAGTACTGCCCTACTTTACCAGATATTATTTTTCTTTAATTCTGCCAGCACCTTTGCAGATTGTAGTTGTTTTACTCCTAAAATCCAATAAATTTTTCACTTATCTTCGTTCAACGATTCTATTAATATATACCCACCATCTTAATTGTCTATCTTCGACCACTACATATATCGACATTACTGTTTCTTCTTCATCCGGTCTTTCATTCTCCGCTGGTATTTCATCCCTGTTAGGTAGATTTTGCTTATGAGTCTGCACCCATGTTTGACTGCCATACATGGTAATTGGTTCATGTAAGGTTTTAAACATAGACACCTTGTTTTATTTTAAAACTTCTTTTTCTGTTGAAGTTGAAGTTGATACAGTTTACCGTGGCGCTAATTCTGTTACTGAGATGAATTTAGTGCGAATTCTAGATATTTTACTGGCATTAGGTCTCATGTTGTTTAACTTAGGAACCTTTACAGGTTGTTCTGTAGAATTCTCTCCACATCATGTGTGAGATGTTTAGTAGTTGCATGATCTTGTTCCATACTTGAAATTATTTCATGCTCTGTCTGCACTCTTTTATTACATCAGAAATGAAGATCATAATTGTTTGTGTTCTTAGAAATAGTAAGTCGTATTTTCCAGTGGTAACAACAGGAAGGAAGTGCGGAGTGGTAAAATTATTTTGACGGCTTTTTTAAGTGTCTGCAGTTGGAGGGTAAATTGATCAATTGCTTAAAGGTCTTGTTACATTAAGTACGCAGAAATATTTTCAACGTGTAACAAGCAATTTTTTGGCAGATCTTGATAATAGATATTTTTGATGTTCGTTATTGTTATACATTTATTTTAGGTAGTGTAAATATTAAAATCATAATCTCTATTTGTTTTTGGTTTTTCTTACATTAATAATCGAAATATTGAATCGCACAATCGATTCACACAATAATAGTTGTGGTTTCAAAATCCTCCCTGTTCTATTCTCTCCCTTTTCCTGGATTTGTTGTTTAGATGTAGTTCCTGGTTTGCTCCTAAAACTTCTAATATAATATAATGTTTTGCTCTATATTTCTGTTTTGCAAGTATCGTATACATACTATACATACAGCTTGACTCGGTTCCGTGTCGAAAGACTTCCTTCAGATCTACCAAACAAGTGTTAGCTAAATGCTTATAGGTACTTTCTAAGAATAGCGTGAATTCGATCTGAAATCACGTTGTGGATCCATCCAATTGGGTGTCGATAATTTTCTTAGGGCATTTCGTCAGTAACTTTTTATACGGGATAACTTGCTGGGTAGTCTTATTATGATATACTCATATATCTTTTGCGACATCCGTTGCTTTCTTTTGGTGCAACGAATTTATTAATGCAACCTCCTAGTTCTAGGGTTTTGTTATGCTTCCGGGCTAAAAGGTTTGGCGCTGTTATATATTTCTGAATTTATGGGGTGATGTGGATATGTCCCGCTGCATCCCCTCTTCTGTCTCAATCTTCGTGACGCTATAGTCCATCTGGATCTGCGCCTTCGTTAATGTTTGCCTCTACTCTTCTCTATTCTGAGCACAAGCCTTCCTGTTTTAGATAAGTATTTGCTCTTCTATGTTATAGGTTTATCTTTCTCCTAGATCTATTTCTGTGCATATTTATTTATTCTACATGTCTAATCTATCTCAATTTTGCGGTTTTGCAAATTCTGCTATGTTTGTCTAAATATCATCGGGTTGTCCCAGCTGATTTCCCTATTCTGATCTATTTTAGTCCTACTTAATATCTTTAATTAGGTCGGATTCATCCTCTCCTATCATATTTCCGCCTTCTTTGTTGTTGTTTCCATTATGCTTGTTTTTATTCCGTGCGTTGTTGCACTCAAGACTAATGTTTTAAAATATTGTTGCTATGCCACCATGCTTTCTTCTTCGCTAGAAAGAATCTTAACACTTTAGCCTTTGCGTTGGTTTAGCTGACACTGTTTATCTATTTTCATCCTATTTCGTACTCTGTAAAATAGGTTCTAATTCTATTTATGGTGTTGTTCCTGTCAAACTCTTCTCAAGAAGAGTCTTACAACGTCAACAAAATGTCAATATAAGGGTGCTGCCTCGAAACCGAAGTGGTGGATAGGAGAAAAAAGAAGCGTAATTTCTACATTGAAAATTAGGAAAATAACAACAATTAGGAAGAATTGGACGGAGAAGGGGATACGAGAGGATGATTTAGGGTCAAAACCGCATTCAAAAGGGGATCTTTTTCTCGTTCTACATAAGTTTTCTTTGAAATAGTGTTTGCTAAAATTATTATAATTAAGGCGATGATAAATATCTTGTATTAGTCTGAAGGATCCCTCTCTTGTAGCTGTATTGTCTCTACAATATATTTTTTTTGTTTTTGACTTCCCTATTTATGGTTACACTCTACTACACTATTTATTTTCTATCTTTCCCCTTCGTAGTTGTAGCTCATCACTGTTGTGTCGGTTATTATATTATATTTTTAAACTGCGTCCATTTCCTCTTTTATCATCCTTTGATATGTTTATCTCATTCGGTGGTGATTCAGCTTCAAATATTATATTATCTTTTCATTTTTCTATTCCCTTCCTCCCACTGTGGTATCTTCTTCATTTATATCAATTTTCAGTTTGAACGCCAGTACATAGTTTTTGTTTATTATTGAAAACATAGTACATCAGCAATTAGAATGACAAGAGATTGTATGAGCTAATCTGTTGATAAAGTTGATTGGCTTGATGAGGTTGGCATCCACTATTGCTTCCTCGCCGTTTCCTCCACCTATTCATTGAGGATGGTTCCACACTGGAGGATTCACGTTAGTTTGTAGGTCCCAAGGCCATTTCCGCTTTAATTGCCGACAGTTTGGTTGTAGAGTAAGTGGTTGGACGATGTCGTTTGGATGGTATGTAAGTCTATCATGATGTCTGGTAGCTCGTTACCTAATTACGTCAGGCACGTAAAGGGTGTTGGAGTCGGTATGTAGGGTGAAGTTCGTCACATACCATGGAGCATCCATAAGAGTTCTTATTGTCTTGGAGTGGAATCTTTAGATTATGTCTACGTTAGAATAGCTAGCGCAACCCCACAGCTCACATCCGTATGTCCAAATAGGACTTAAGATGGGTTTATATATAAGGAGTTTACCCTCAGTTGCTAACGGTGATTTCCGACCTATTAGCCAGTACATTTTTTTGACTTTCAGATCCATGGCTTTGCGCTTCTTTTTTGTCAGCCTTTTGTCCCAGTGTAATCCCAGATACGTCACTTCTTCAGAATGTGGCACAGCAATGTCATTTATTGTAACAGGAGGGCATATTCCCCTTCGCATTGTAAATGTTATATGAAGACTTATTTTTATTTTCCTTAATTCGCCATTTGTCGAGCCGGTCTTCTAATAAATGTATGTGTTCTTGCAGTAATCTTGTAGCAGCTAGAGGGTCTTCATTGCACGCGAGGATGGTGGTATCATCTGCGAATGTTTCCATTTCTGTGTACGGTGTAATTGGTATATCAGCAGTGAAATGTAGTAGAAGTATAGGCCTGGGCCTAAAACGCTACCTTGGGGAACCCCTGCGGTAATTGTCCGTAGCGTCGGGGTTTTGTTTCTGAATTTTAGTATGAAATGGCGATTGGAGAAGTAGTATTGGAAAATGAAATAATATTGGTGTGGGAATAATGCTTTTATTTTAGCGAGTAGCCCTTTGTGCCACACCTTATCGAATGCTTGTCGGACGTCAAGGAATACTGCTGTACAATACTTCTTATTTTCATACGTTTTCTGGATTACGTTAGACATACGGTGGCACTGTTGGACAGTGGAATGATCTCGTCTGAATCTAACTTCGTGCTTTGGGATCCAATCATCTAGTGGTGTGTCTCTATTTAACCGACTTAGCATCAGCTTTTCTAGGAGTTTGGATACTATTGATAACCGGCTAATTGGCCGATAAGATTGCACTTCGTTTGGCCACTTACCAGGCTTCAATATTACTATAATTTGCGCCATCTTTGGTTGCGGCGAGGAGTAAATTAAGCCCAGAATTCGTTTCTGATAACCGTTTAAGGATAGGGCCAGGTATGAGGTCGTAACCAGGGGATTTACTGTTGCTCAATAATATTATCTCTTGACGTAATTTTCCGATTTTAAGATCCCGTATTGGGGGTGAAAGCTGCAGTGGGGCGTCGAGGAAGGTGTCTACTTCTACATTCATTGCTTCTGAGTTGGGTCTAAATACTTCTGCCAGATATTGTGCGAATAGGTCCGCTTTTTCTTGATCAGTTCTGGCTCACGTGCCGTCTGTGCATAGTGGTGGTATATGCATCTGTGGTCTCTTGAATCCCTTTGTGGCTTTCCATATACTGTAGTCGTCCTTGGAAAGAGAGGTTACATATTCTTGAAATGTGTCATTTCTTGCTTCGTTCAGTTTTCGTTTAGGTTTATTAGTAATTTGGTTATACCTTGTTTTGTCGTTCCTATTATGTGTTCCTTGACAGTATGCCCTAGCTTTCCTTTTTTCCTTAACCAGTTCCATCACTTCTCTAGGGAAGTTTTGCGAGTTGGGTTTCTGGCTTTCCATGCGCGGTGTAGCATACCATGCTGCCCCTTGTGCAGGAGTTATGAATTTATTAACTGCACTGTCCAGCTCTTCAGTCGTTTTAAGGCTTATATTAAGATCAAGGTGTTGATTCATATACTCTTTGAAGGCGTCCCAATCTGTTTGCCTGTTACATAGCATTGGTTTGGCTTCTTTACTAATTACTGTTGCACTAATAGTAAGTATGACAGGTGTGCGGTCAGATGATAGATCATAGTTGGATGTTATGTCTGCATAATTAGATGAAATTCCTTTAGCAACGAAGAAATCTAACAAATCCGGAATTTTGTTAGGGTCCGTTGGCCAGTACGTTGGGCTACCTGTTGAGAAATATGTATAATTATTGTCAATTATGAGTTTATTAAGTTCTCTGTCTTTTGTGGTTATCAATCTACTGCCCCATTTGGTATGCTTCGCGTAAGTCTCCGCCATTTATAAATACCTACGGTCCCCAATGAGTCAAAGAATGGTTGTAGCATGAGTTTGGTTATTTGATGCCGAGGCGAACAATATGTTGCCGCTATTGTAATTGGACTCGGTAGTTTATTTACTTGAATCACTGTGGCTTGTAAGAAATCTTCTTCAAATTTTTGGGAGTTCATGGTGTGTTATTGATGATGACAGTGCCTCCATGTGCTGTACCCTCCGGATGTTCGATGTCAGTACATAGTGACTGCTTGATATTCCTCCATGTCTTTTCATTGTAATCTCTATTATTTACTTAAACTGTAGCCGTTTAACATAATATAGTATATATTTCTCTCTTTCCGTTCTTCCTCTGTATAATTGTATGCAATTTTCTAAATATGTAAGGATTAAAATATGAATTTGGCTTAACGCATATGCTGTTAGATGCCATATAAATTTAATTTAATTTTAATTATTTAATTAGCAATATCTTGAAGTAGTCATCATTATGCAGATTGAGTAATCCTAATTGCCCTAATTTTAACTTTGGGTTATGTTAGAAGACACTTTATGGGCATATTCAATATTCCTAATTAGATATTACATGCGATGATAATTGATAATGTTCTGCTTTTCCTGAAATAAAAAGGCGGTATGCAAACTGAATTAATTCTTTGAAAAAAAAAGCTCTCTAATGATTTCTTAATTCTAATTAGTTTGGATTACCAATGCTATAATTAATTAGTGGGTATGTCATATGGAATATTCACACGCAAGCTTTCAAATTAATATTTACTACACGTTTATTGGAGTATTTTCCAGTATTTGCAAGTAAAACAACGTCCGAACGTTTCAGACAGTTAAAAATGTTGACAAGTGTTTTAGAAAAGCGTTCAGTTTATAATTATCGCAGTTTATTGACGCGACTGCAAAGAATTCGAATGTGAATACCAATGAACCGTACGAACGACGAATACACTGAAAAAAACCTTGTATTCCGTTAGCGTAGAACAACTGTAAGAGTCCACAATTTACATTTGCCGAATATTTTTCGTATTTAACGAAGGACAGCCTCCAATGTACAAGATTTCCTAGTTTCAGCAATATAAAACTGGGTACGCATTCAGATATTACCTCCTACATGCATTACTCTTAAAACGAATTGCTATTCCCATGTCGTAATTCAATTTCAGCTTTTTAAAAATACATCTCCTACTTCAAGAAAACGTGAGGAACTCGCCTTCTTCAAAGAGAGGCAAGCCAAAATTTGTGGCACTTCAGTCACCATGACAAATTCGGAGTCGAGTCCCCATTGGGGTGACATAAAACAAATTCTGGAAACTTTACGAATCAAAAGCGACAGATCTATAGTTAGACTGCATGTATACAAAAGGTATGAAATTATTTCGTTTTAAAATAATGCAATTTGGGGGACAATATTATTACGTAGGGTAAAAATATTGCGGAAGCGTTTTACACTTTTTAATGTAATGTGGTGGAAAATTGTTAGCAGCCTCAGAAGATAAAGAGAAAAATCTTTTTTGGATATATGAACTACAAAAAAACATTAGAGGGGACTATTTTCTTAGTGTCACAAAAGTTTATAATTTTTCTACAATCAATATAACCAGCGAAAAGTCATATACTTTCCATGTACAATTTTGAATCCCGGGACTTGCACAACCTGCACATAAAAGGGTTGTCCATAAATAAAAATGGCTTTAGAGTTTTTTTCCAGATCTTTCTCATTTTAGAAAATTGTATTAAGGTCCTTAGTCGGAATCGGAAAGTTTGGAACTTCTCAATCTTGAAATTATTCATACTCGTATGAAAATTTCTGACAGTGTTCTCGGAACTGCAGACGTTAATTTTGATATTTTCGATTTTTCTTCTATAATTTCGATTATATAGGGTGTTTCGGAATTGCATTGCACTATTTTATGGATGTGTTTTCAGCACGAAATAAACAAAAAACTTCACACAAACATACGGCTCAAATTAATTTATTAGCGAGATATTGAAAGTTAAAGATATTTATTTAAAAAGAAAACATTCAAAGTAACTGTTTAAAGTGGTCTCCATTGTGTTGAATGCAGCATTCAGCACGACGAATCCATGCTTCTCTGGCACGCCTTATAACATCAGGACGACCCCTGATAGTTGCTGCTGCTTCCACGATGCAATTCCTTTTGGATCTTCTTATGTGCCAGTAGACGTAGAGTAAACCATAGACTTCATCAAGCCCCACACACAATAATCTAATGGCTTTAGATCAGGAGATCGTGGTGGCCATTTAATAGGTCCGTTTCGACCAACCCCATATGTTATGTTTAAATAATCAGTGACAATATGAGACAAGTGGGCAGGGGCACCGTCATGCATAAACCACATCCCCTGCCTATTGGCAATCGGAATGTCTTCTAGGAGGTGATACAGATCATTTTGCAAAAAATACAAGTAAGATATTCCGGAAAGCATTCTTGGTGAAAAGAAGGGGCCGATGAGATTGGCACCAAGAAGACCACACCAGACATTTAATGAGAAGGTATGTTGGTAAGGCATACTAGCAGTCGTATGAGGGCTTTCTTCGTTCCAAGTATGGATGTTTCAAAAATTAGTAATACCATTTCTTGTAAAACATGATTCATCGGTAACCAGCAGGCAGCTTAGGAAGTTAGGATCTCGTGTGCATTGTCGAATTAACCATTGGCAGAAATTTCTGGGCTTGTTATAATCTTCTGGTAACAGATCTCGCATAGGCGTAACGTGCAAAGGATATTAGAATTGTTGCTCACGCAATGTTCGCCATACGCTTGTGCATGATACATTGAAACAAAGTGACAATCTTCTGGTGCTAGTACTAGGAGATAACTGAACAGTATTGGGCATCCCTTTTTCAACGTTTTCAGTTCGTCGAAATCTTTGCCGACCAGCGTTTATTCGTTCATGCTTTAGCGTGCTAGTGTCCATAAGACGTCTTTCAATGGCTTCAAATGTTTTACGATTTGGTATCCTTCTAGTGGGAAATGTTTCATGGTATCTTCGAACAGTAGCAGCGCCATTTTTAGGTACTTCGCCATAAATTAAAAGCATGTTTGTTTGTTTTGCAAAACTGAACAAATTTGTGGTGTCTCCCATGACAATAACAAATTGAGGAATCTGCAAACTCTCATGAAAACGAGCATGAACTAGTAAAACAGGTTGCTTAATACTAATCAACAGATTTAATGACAGATGTTTAATCAACTGCTAAAAAAATAAACGATATGCAATTGAGGACTACTTGATTAAATTCGGACTTTCAGCTATTTATCTTTAACTTTCAACATTTCGGCAATAAATTAATTTGGACCATATGTTTGTATGAACTTTTTTGTTTATTTCGTGCTGGAGAACACATCCCTTAAATAGTGCCCTGCAATTCCGAAACACCCTGTATATTGACTTTAATTTGCAAGCACTGACTTGGACTTGAGAATTTCCAACTTTTTCTAATACTCATTGACACCAATTTCCAAATCTATGAGAATGTTCTTCGTCGATATTAGACTTTCCGACTTTAATTTCGGGCTCTTAGAGATTTTGTTCTCATAATTATTTTCACTTTATACCGCAGAATTTTCGAATTTAGCCTTGTACTTTCCTGATTTGGTTCGGAATTTTTGGTTTTAATTCCGAAAACTTCGGCATTAAAACATTAATTATTTCTGGCCATTTTCTTAGAGTTTGGAATATTCTTATAATTCTAGGAGCATTCATCACATTTGTATCTAAAAGTGATCATTCTCTGACTTTAGTCTAGCCACTAGTGTGCGAATCTCTGATTATGTTCTAGAAATTTCTGACTTAAATCTCAGAGTTGTTTACTTTATTCCCGCGATATTTATTCTTACTCTTGAAATTGTCGTTGATTTTTCGGGATGTTCGAGTTTAATCTAGGAATTTTAAAAATTAATCCCATAAATTTCGAATTTCGTCTCGAGAAGTGAGACTCTAATATTGGAATTTCCAAATTTAGCATCGAAGTTTCTCATATTAATCGCAAAGTTTCCAATTTTAATCGTAAAATAGTCGATGTTTTTTTAGAAAATTCAGACTTCAAACTTGAAATTATTCTCGTTAATGATAGGAATTTCAATATTCTTCACGCTGTTTCCGATATTAACATTGGAATATTTAACTGTAATTTCGGGATTTTGAACTTTAATCTTGAATATTTCGACTTTAAATTCGGAATCTTCTCGATTCATTTCGGAATTTCCGACATGAGGTATAGAATTTCCGATTTTATAGCGAGGTATACATTAATCTATGAGTTTACAACTTTACTCTCATACATTTCGAATTTAATTTCGATAATTGCGACAATCTTGGAATAATCAAAATATTAGTTTATGAATTTCCAATTTTAATTTTAAAACTGCTTACGTTTTCTAGGTATTTTGGACTGTATTCTTGAAAACTTCGACTTTAAATTCGGAATCTTCTTCATTAATTTCGAAATTTTCGATAGTTTTGGAATTTCCGACTTTAATTTCGAAGTTTCTAATTTTATTATGGGATATTCAACAATAATTTATGGTAATCTTCGATAAGTGCGATTTTAATCTTGAAATACCCAAAATAGGCCTGGGAATTTCCGATATTAATCAAAAACTTTTCATGTTTAATCTTCAGATTTTGGACGTTTTCTAGGAATTTGTTTCGATATTTTTGACGTTAGTCTAGGATTTTCCATATTGTTCTAGGAATTTCTGACTTTAATTTTGGAATCATCGACTATAATCTTGGAATTTTGGATGTTAATCTTGAAAACTTTGACTTTAATTCGAAAATTCTGCTATTAATTTCAGAACTGTTTGATATTAGTTAGACATTTGCGAAATAGTAATGTTCGATATTAATCTCAGAATTTGGAATTATATTTTTAGATCTTTCGAATTTCAGAGTTTCGAAATTTGCGACCTAGTCTTGAAATCTTCGACTTTAAATTCGCAATCTCCTCTATTAATTTCGGAATTTTGAAATATTAGTTTTGAAACTTCGGACTTTAATCTCGAAAATTCTCATTATAATGTCACCCACTTCGACTTTAGTCTTGGTAGATTCAGTATCTTCCTTGGGATTTTTGAAATCAGCCTCGGAATATAAGAGATTAGCCTGCGATTTCGGATTTTAATTACGAATAGTTAGTGTTTAATTTCCATAGAATTAAAGCCCTTTCGTGAAATTTCCAAAATCAGTCGTGAAATATCTATGCTAGTTTAGAATTTCCAGAAATTTGAATTTGATATCACAATAAGTAGGTATTCCAATTTCTGATATTATACTTGGAATTTTCGAAGTACTACATACTACTTATTATTACTTCACAAAACTATATATCTGTTTGCTATCCTGGAATCTATAACAATACTACGAATTACTTAGGGATACTATGCAGTAACATACAATTTTGGGAATACATGCACATAGTTCAATCGAGTTGTTAACCCCATCGTTCTAATCCGTAAGGGATTAACCTATATTTAACATAAGTGTATGTCAACTTCGTAATTTGATTGCCGCTCCATAGGAATTAAAAACGTTATTTTAATTGCAGTTTTATGTTAGTTACAGTTTCGCTATTTTGCTTTTCTAAGATTGAGTTACGTTGACAGTCCTCTTTGTAGGCTTAAATTGCCGAATATTGTTTTTCTCGCGCCTGACCTTAAACGCTTCTGAGAATTTACGTGTCGAATTATTTTAGAACATTTTCGCCATATTTCGAATTATGTTGCAATCTTTTGGGGAAATGAAGGGTCGCGTTGCGTTTAACAGGCTGTCAGTTTTCGATCTTCAATGACTCTGGGTCTTCCCGAAATTCCATCTACGAGTAAGGGCCGTTACGAAAATAAAGTAGGCACTAGACTCTTGGGCCGGAACGACGTTTTTTTCTGATACCGGGTCTTTTCGCGGCTGCTCTGCCATATCGAGCCTACCGTATCGTAGTTTTGCTTTAGGCAAAAAGAAAATTTCGACGAAGTCGGATTTGAATATATATTTAGCAGTGTTAGTCCTAATATAGAGCAATTCAGTGCAATTGTTCTTTCGATTTATTCGGATACGAGGGAATTGATCCCGTGCAACTGGAAATTGTGCTTCGTTGTTTCACAAAGACTGATCCCGTGGAAATTGTGCTTCAAGTAGAGGCAAACTAATTTCCTAGGGGCGTACCTACGAATGTTTCGTCCCAAAGTTTTCTGAAGTCGTCTACCCTTCTTTTCCTTCCGGACTGGGGAACAACCCCAAACTGTACCCGCATGTGTTCAACACCTCGACATTGTGCCTGGCTCCGCCTCATTACTACACATCAAGGCAAAGAAACTTGCAAAATTCCAAGTGATTGAACCTTTTTGTTGTTTGTAACAAGAGCGACCTTCAGTGGTAGATAGTTGTTTGTATTACTAAATGTAAAGGTTAATTACTGTGTGATTTGTGTAAGCTCTGACGCCACTGGCTCCGTGGTCTTTTGGGACCATTTACGCGCGCCAGTGTCGGCGGGCCCTTTGCTTGAGCGCTCAATTGACTATCTGTAAAATACTTTTTTTTAAATCACCTTGTTGCTGTCATTTTGTTGTATTGCCAACAATTTCATTATATGTGTTTCTTTTATTGTTTTGTGTTTGTATTTGTTTGTGGATGAATTTTGCAAGCTTCATATATATAGGAGGTGGCACAATAAAGGTGAGTTCGATTCCCGTAAGCTGTTGGCCTCTCGGCTTTCCACGAGGACCTACAATCAGCTGGATTTGGAAGGTGGCGCCCATTAATTTTGACTTACTCTGTACACAACTAGGAAGATTTCCTCCCGTAAGCGATATCCGTGAACTCCCCCTACTCCTCTGAGCTACGCTGTAGGCCTTTTTCCACCTATTCGGTTACGGGTCGACGGAAAAGCCCGTTTGGCGCGTAACAAACTGTGTTAGCATTTCTTGAGAAAACGGAAATCAAGATTTTCGAAAACTTAGAAATAATCTTATTGATGAGCTTCATTAAAATCCTTAAAGCCCCTTTCTGGAATTTTTTTGGAATACTAAAAATTCGTAGAGCTCATATTTTCACACTTATTTAAGTTCCAAAAAATTTAAAACATTACGATTTTAATGGTAAACTACTATTAAATAATTTCAAGTTTATTTCAATTTTACGTTTACGTTAAAGTTGGAATTATTAAACTGTCACACATTAATTTAGTTAAAAGGATATAACGAACAAATATTTGTAGTCCTAAAGTCTGGTTATAACCGAATTTTGAATGTCTACAAACTCCAAGGAGTCGGCTACTTATAAATATTTGTAAATTTGAATTTATTCCTGATTTAAAGCAATTAGATAATGGTGTGTAATTGTTGTTGGACGGAACAGTAAGTTGGAAAGAACTGCTATATCTGAAAACTGCAAATAGGAAAAATACTTTCAACCGTAGTGAATTATATTTAAACCCATTCAAAAGTAGAGAGCGTTCTCTCCAAATTAGTGGGTTTTCGAGCACAGTTTTACTTTAAATTCCATGAAGGTTTGCTTGTGCTTGCGGTTATTCTGCCATTCCCAATTTCATTAGAACCGCTGGACCTATACCAAATTTTAATTTGGACACGAAATAGCTCGAAAATACAATGTGTTAAAAGCGTGGTTAAATTTAGTCTTTTCTAGATACGTAGTAGCCCTTTCGCTTAGGCAATATTTAAGTTCTTGGCAATACATTTTTCAGTAAAATACGAACAAAGTTGTACCGTAAACCCAAAATCTGCTTTTCTTTAAAGGTAAAATGTATTACATTTTTTTAAAGGTTTATTTACGAAATTGTATTTATAGCGTTTTCCGAACAGTGGTCTGACAACCACCTAGAAAGCAGATTTTCCTGATCTATTCTGCAATTATCATCAGTAGGGTAAGAATGAGAGTTCTGGATCCATCTCCCTCCACTTGACCTTCCCACCCACCACCACTTCCTGTTCATTAACCGACTATTGACCTTCAATCTTCTGGTCATGACCTATTATTGATCTACACTGTACCCCACCTTCTACGAATGACTTATGAGCTTGTCTACCCCCACCAGCATGCAGCTTTTAATATTTATAGTCAGTTTAATACTGTGTAAAATATTACTTATAAAAGCAGTGTAATGTATAGGAATGGAAGGTTAAAAAAAGTAAGTAAAGCCCAACAAATCCTTTCACGAAGATGGTGGGGTGGCGTTCTTGATATAGGAAACTATTTATTATAAAAGAAAAATCAAAATACAAACGTTTATCAATTGGATTGACACTAAAGTTGTCATTGTCGCTAGTATTAAACTTTTGTGGAATAAAAAATAATGCATATAGTTTGACAACCAAGAATGGTGGATCCCATTAGACAATGAAATTGTGATTAGATGTTTTTTAAAATTTTATAGTTAGGAAAGTTTTGCCAAAAATATATTACTATATTTTAATAAAACTTTGGGAATTTGCTAATAAATTTGTATAGAATTAGCCAAAGGAAGGAAGGAGTGTTCTCCAGGAAAACTTAATGGCAACATGCTTTAGCAAAGGCTATCATTATATTATAATTAAGTATTCTACAGAGCGATCATATAATGTCTGTCAAGCGCGGCAGAATGTTTTTGAAAAGCTTTCAGTGAGTATGAAACAAATCAATATAAATTATTTTGGCAACTCTTGAATATAGCGAAAAAATTAATAATCTGGAGACATTGGAGCAAAGTTTGCTTTTTACATACGGACAGGGGAGAAATGGGGTGAGAGGGAAGAGAGAGCACAAGAGGAAAGAGCGGAAGACAGAGGGGGAGGATCATTAGATAAATTAACTAACAGTTAATGACAAATTAGTTTGCCTAATTATAACAAATCGAAGCCAGTTTTTCAGGACAGTCTGGAAACTTTTCAATAAATTTATAATTTGTATAGAATTCGCAAAATTAAGTAAAGAGTTTCCTCTAGGAAAATTAATAGGCAATATGTTTTAGCAAACGCTATTATCCGGCAATTATATATTATTGCTAACTATTCAATAAGATAATCAAATAATGACCCTTAAGCTCAGCAGAATGTTGTTGAAGAGATTTCAGTGAGTATAAGAAAAATCATAATTATATTATTTTTAACAAATTCCTCAGTATTCAGAAAAAATGAGAATACATTTGAGTTAAGCTTGCTTTCTAGACAATTTCCACTTGAATTTTATAATCTATGCTTGCATGTGTGTGTAGGAAGAGGCAGAGAGAAGGGGGATATTCGGGACTAAAAGATGGAGGGAGAGAGGGGGAAAGGCAGAGAAAGAAGTTATTATTAGGCAAATTAACTAACGGTTAATTACAGATTAGTATAATGATAACTAATAGAAACCAGTTCTGTTACAATTTAAACTAAAATAGAGATTTTGATCGGAATATTTGTGGAAGGTATTAATTATTAATTAATTAATTATTTATTAA
>JABXWE010006092.1:0-51724 GCA_014611495.1 Limonius californicus | reverse complement strand
CACCGGCCGTCGATGCACCGTACTTATGCGAACAGATTGAGCTCGCGACTGACACGCTGCGATGACGTCGACACGTGCTGCACGTCGATTCGTGTTTTGACTTTGGATGTCCCTGGCAGCCGAACGGTACGAGCTACGGGAAAGTGCTATAAGGAAAAGTTGTTGTCCTCTACTAGGTCAACAACATATCGGGACCGCAAATCTCAAAATTTTCCGGATGCCTTCTTTTTTCCATAAACTTGTTATTTTAAATAATCTGTCATTTTTTTCTGGATGGATATTTTTTTATGAAACTCAAGGATCAGACGCAGAATTAAAATACCTTTCAAATGAGGTGTCACTCGACCCCCATTGCCATTTAAAAAATAGTTCAACATGGCGTCTATCCACCATTTTGAAAGTTATAAAATTTAAATATGGGCTGAAAAGTAGTATTTAGCTCCCTTTGTGAAGAAATATCAAGTCATTCTAAAATTAGTAGGACGGAAAACATTTTACGACCGCATTGTACGAGGGTTATTCGGAAACTAAGGTCCGAATCGTCGTAGCTAATCGAATGTCGCGCAAACATTGAAACGCGCATGCGTACCAACTCCCGGCATGCCTTGCTCGTCAAACGACGCCATTTGCATTGGTATTGTTGCAGTGTGCTAAGTACAGTGCTACTTCAAAATGTTTAAAACAATCGATCAGCCCGCCGATTGTGAAATACGGTCAGTGATTCGGTTTTTGACAGCAAAGAACGTTTCAGCAGCCGCGACGTGGTCTTCTGACGTCTGGAGTTTTGTTGCTGCATGACAATGCCAGACCCCATTCTGCCATTCACACCCAAAATCTGATCAGATCTTTTGGATGGGAACAGATTGACCACCCACAGTACAGTCCAGACTTGGCGCCGAGTGATTTTCACTTATTCCGCTACCTAAAAGAGTTTCTCGGCGGCAAGAGATTCGCCACAGATGACGAGGTGAAAGAAGCAGTTCAAGACTGGTTATCCTCACAGGCGGCAGACGTCTACGACTTAGGCATACAGAAGCTTGTAGAGCGTTATGACAAATATGGAAACTATGTAGAAAAATAGAGACACATGTAAGGAATTTAAAAAATAAAGTTTTTTGAAAAAATCTGCAATGTTTTCTGTTTTATAAGTAAACGGACCTTAGTTTCCGAATAACCCTCGTATGTAGGTTAATGGTAGGCTTATTATGTTTGATTGAATATAAGATTGGGAAGCGAATACAGATTACATTACTCAGGGGTCAAGGCAGGAAATAGAGCAAAGGAAGGAGTGGGTGTAATAATTTCGGCAGACTTGAACAAAACAATACCAGGAGGGCAATATCACCGAGAATAATCTCAATGACACTAGAACTAACAGGAAAAATTACCTTTATACAAACCTACGCATCAGTAGAAGGAACGAATGAGGGAGTTTTACGATTTCCTACAAAAAACTCTGGATGTAGCAAGGGATAAAACAGAAAGAGTGGTGATTATGGGGAACTGGAATTCAAGAGTGGGAAATGACACAAATAAAGGAATGCAAAGTAGGGATCGACCGATACCGATATATCTATCGGTTATCGGTTATATCGGCAGCTTTGCTGATTATCGGTATCGGCAAAATCTTGACGATATTTTTTGCCGATATGTTATTTACAAATACGTAGAAACAAATAATTGTTACATTAAAATGACGAATCGGCAAATGTATTTGTTATTTTCAACAACTTCATTAAATCAGGCTTAAATTAGTTCAACTATAAATTTTAAAAGCTACTAAAGATCTAAAGACAGCATTAAGGAATTAAGATATTAAGAAAAGTTTAAATTCAAATTGTAATATGTTAATAAAAAATACGTAAGAATATTACAAATAAAAAACTAATAATCAAAATTCAGCTTTTCCAAGTTATGGTTCCACCATGAGAAGGGATCTTGTGTCCTAGGGATTATTGCGAGTATATTCTCGGTCAAAAACGCTTGATAATGTTTCTGGAGATGATACTTTCTTTGAGCAACACTTGAACTGCTACCGCAGCCTGCAAATTCTTCATATGAATCCCAAAACAATGTATGCTGATTAGTTTTACTTATTTTGGCGGCTGATGGACCACTATCCATTTGTATATGTACCTTTTTACGCATTTTTTACTTGCGTTTTAGCTAATTACCTTACTGTAAGATGCTTAGTTATTTATGTTAACTATATTGTATTATGCAAATCTTCGTTAAAAATGTATTTTAGATGTGTACAAGTTAGCTTTACTGATATGCCGATATAATATCGGTATCGGCATGTGGTATATCGGTATCGGCCGATTATCGGTATCGGCAAAAATTTCTATATCGGTCGAACCCTAATGCAAAGCATGGGAAAATACGCCGAAAAAGAAATCAACGGAAATGATAGGAAGATGTTGGAATTCCGCATAGCAAATAACCTAAAAATAGGAAATACAGCCAATAAAGGACCGTGTCACTTTTGTAGCGGAAGAAAGAAATGCTAGGAGCATAATAGATTATATAATATATAATCAAGAAATGGAGAAAGACGTGAAAATTAAAGTATAAAAACAAGCTGAACTTAATACGAACCATAGATTAGTAATAGCAAAAATCCACGAACCCATAGAAGAAGAAGAGAAACAAGTGGAATTCAGCAGATTAAACATAAGCGGGTTAAAAGAGGAAGAAGGGAGAGAAAAATACACCCAGGCCACAGAAAGAAAACTAAAATTGTACGAAGAAAACAGTGAAACAAGAACACTAGAAGGAAGATGGAAAATATTTAAAGAAACTTTATACACAATAGAAAAGGAGATATGTGGAATTAGGAAGATCAAAAAGGGGAACAAAAGAAGAAGATGGTGGACGCACGAAGTAAGAAATACGGTTAAACAGAAACCTCAACACCGTAATAAGGTAAAAGAGGAACAGAGAAGAAAATGTTTATACAAGTTAATATCTTTATCTTAAGTATCTTTAAGTACTGTAAGTGTTGTTGTATGCTAAGAATAGCTGCCTATTTTAAAACATGTTATTAAATAACAAATTAGATAATACCACAGGCAAACATGAACAAACAAAACAAAAAAAAATAATTCCATTAGTTTGTTCTTCAAGCTGTGCAAGTTGAAGAAACAAAGGTGTAACAAAGCATACGATAATTATTTTATGAAGCCCCACAGGTGCTTAAATGAAAGTGTTCCCTTATGACACAAACCCTTATTACATAAATCATGCAAAATTCAGGAATATACCCATAGTGAATTTAAATTTAAATATATTTACCTGTACATGTGAATGAGGAATAGAAGTCGGTGCTGTGGCATCCGGAACAGGAGGAGTTTGACAGAACAACTTCGAATTTGGGCTGTAATAATCTTTTGCTTCATATGCTAAACTGGCAAGGGATACACTCTTTAATGCCTGCAAGTGTGTTGAGGAATCTAAACATAAAATGTGTGACATTACAATTAATATTTTTCCAAACAACGGATGTTTAAATGGTACAAAAGATAACTGTTTCCTACCCAAAGTTGTTGAATTTGTAGTCCCTGATCTTGAACGAAAAGAAGACGTTAGATAACACGACTCGTGCTGACATCTGTCGCCAACATCAAGTGAGAACTTTTCACATTCTACAACTACGTCGTGAGCTCCCATTTTTTTCCATCTGCAAGCACAGAAAACGTTTTACAACTCTTTTCTATACTTTTAAAACAATCTATAATTACCTTTCAGTTGTAGTTTCTTTGTCTTTGGAAGCGGTAACCAGTGAGGGATGCATTTTAACAGTATCCAACATTGGCTAATAAAAAACAATTTTCTTAAATTTAATTTACAATTATATTTAACTAAATACAACCTAATACTTTTATAACTAAGCCCTGGTATTTATGGAAAAGGCAAATTCTTTAATACTGAGTCGACGTATCAAGGCACATTTTGGTAATTTCTAAATTAATTTGTTTTAACTGCATAGACATATTTATTTATGGAAAATTCGCTCACACTAGCGGTAAAACAAATTAAACGGTGGTTCAAATATTACCCCATTTGGACTCTTGTTGAGTCACATCATTATTACAAATAATAGTGATACATCGCGAATACAGTTCATTAATTATTTTAAAAGTCGGTTTTAACTCACCAAATTAATGCCCTAAAGACTAATCAGTAACAGTAGACACAAACTAATTTGTAAATGTGAAAAGATTAATTTTAAAGTGTCTGTGAACACAATATCAGTATAACTCTACTTCATGGTATGCGATTTCAGCTAGACGTACTTTTGTTTCATTTTCAATTTAACATAAATACCGCACCTTATTGAACTGACAATTCAGAATATTTATTTAAATTACATAAATGGGGACACTGCCTATTACAATCTGCCCACAAATAATTCTTTTAATACTTAAAATATCCAAGATATCAAATTGATTTGTCTTAGGTGACTCACCCTGTATAATCAAGTAAAAATAATTTTTTTGCATTTTCATACACAAATACTTGAAGTAATGTAAATTATCTAATTTTAATTAATAAGTAAACATATTACCTACTGCTTCAAACAAATTTTTATTTGCTTAATACGTATTTCATAATAAATTTAATCAATACCACCTTTGCGGGACAGGGGAATGGAGACAAGGGGAGGACCCTTGGTACCATTACCCAGAAACTGCTCGAGTGAAGAAAGAGCGAGAGGAAAGACGAAAAAGGGCGAAAGAAAAAGAGAAGAAAGGAAAGAGTGAGGGGATTGGAAGAAGGGAGAGAAATCGGAGGGAGAACAAAAAGACAAAATGAGGAAAGGCAAGAAAGGAAGAAAAAGACGAGGAAATTAAAAAAAATAGGAAAATGGTTGAAGGAGGGAAAGAGGAATAAGGAAATGGCAGCAAATGGGAGTGAAGAAGGGGGGCGAAGGAAAAAGAAGAATAGAACAAAAAAGGCAATGGGGGATGAAAGAAAAAGGGGGTAAGAGCATAACGAAGTGAGAAAAGGCAATGGAAAGGTTGAGAGAAACAAAAGAGGGAGAGCAGAAAACAGGAGTGAAGCGTTGGCAGAGGTTCGCAATTGTATTTTATAAAAACAAGTGCCGGTAAGTACAAAGGGTGCAAAAACTTTTATGGTTTGGCAAACAAACATTCAGTAAAGACATCCGAAAGGTTTCAGACCAGGGTCGCGCCTGTACCGCCTTACAGAACTTGTAAGGCCAGATCTAGCGCCCCCAAGCCCATCTCGCCAGGTGGCGTAGTTCCGGAGTTACAGCTATTTATAGCACATTATTTCTCGCCTCCTGGCGGCGGACCGCGTAACTCGATCGTAATGGTTCCGCGCCGTTCTTTCCAATGGCGCAAGCCGCATTTCTATACTTAATTTCGTTTGAAAAATACAAGCATCGCAATATTATTGATTTTTCCAGAAAAAAAATGCAAAAATAATGTACGCTGCGGACTGGAAACGACCGCCGGCGGAAAACGAAGCGATTTTGTCAGGCGGGATCGGCACACGCGCCGCTACTGTCCGCCGGCCTCAGAATGGACCGCCGTCTCTCGACCCCGCCGTTCCAACATTTTCGCCCATAAAACGGCCATTTCCGACAACGACGCACATGACCGAAATTCTAGAACTAGAATTAACGAACCGCGTAAACTGTAGGGGACTAAATCGATCAACATCTCGGCGATGCGTCCCAAAAACACTCAAATTAAACTTTTTTTGGCGGGCCGGGCGGCGCTAAACCTTTTTTGGCGGGCTGGGCGGCGCTATGAACTTTTCGCGGCCCGTTTTTCGTTCTAGAAGTTGTTAACAACTACGATTGGCTAGCGGTAAAAAAAATTCATTTTAATCAGTCCAGTTACGGCCGAGTTATTAGCCGTCAAAGCCGGCAATTACGCCAGCTTGCCTGCACGGCCGCCGTTTGCGAACGGACGGGACGATCGAGACGAGCTTTCGCCAGATCGCGGCTGGATATATCCCCCGACCGTTCCCGGAGTCTGAGCGGCTTCGGTTGAAAAACGAAAATATGGGTTTGGGGAGAAGAATTTTTTTGATGACGCGTTTCATGGGATCAGACGGTTTTGGGTTGGGGTCGCACCTATATACCGTTACGTCCGATCCTTTGATGCATTGAAAGCCGCCCAACGCGTTCCCCTAATCCGCCTAGGGGTCGAGCTATCACCGAATAAAGAATAAATTTAGGGGACCGATGGTGACCGTCAGGAGACCCCGACGATCAAAAAACTTTTTTTTTTAATTTAATTATTTATATTATATATAGAGGTATCCCTCGAATAATGAGGTTCTAGTTAATGTGATTTTTAACTACTGCAGTAAAATTGGTTGAAAAGCTTCTTGAACTAACACTGAAAACTATCCCGTTTGCAGAATTTTTAAAATGGTGCATATTCTTGTCAATCTGGCTAGGAAAACAAACATCTCTTATTATATTCAATTAGTTCAGATTAATTATCTGCATTAATTGTAGGAAAACTATTATATTAATGTAACGAATCTCAACAATGTAAGGCAAGAATCAATCAACAAATTATCAAATTATAATTTACCTTCACAGTGTGCACAAAGATGGGAATGTGTTCCTTGCTGCGGTACTGATTTCTAAGGTATGCCAAGAAGTTACAAGGGTACATTCCGTACAGGCGCTGGAAAAGAGCATACAAAGCCACTTGCAAGTGGACCATTTGTTCTTCCACTAACTTTTCTGGAATGCTACAATTCCATGCTGCTAAACGGCTACAACGCATACAAAAAAAAGGTCTTTAATAAAGTATAGAATTATTAATTTTATAGAGAAAATAGTTAATTTGCTAAAATAAACATCTTACCTAAAAATTTCAAATATATCTTGGAGAAAGTTACCCATTCGTGAAGGAACTATTGGCAGAAGGACCACCAATACTAGCAGTGCACTTAACAATAGAAGGATATCTGTTTCAGTCTAAACAGAGAAAATAATTTTAAAACAATAAAACCGCTATTGTTGACGATAATGAATAACAGCACTTCCATAAAAAGCTAAATTTTTATTACATCCCCATGGGGGTGTGCTTTAGCTATACTCCCAGATTGCAATGAATTTTAACTTATTGGAGGATGCTGAAAGCAATTCTTTTAAATTTTATATATGAATCACAAGATTTTCTATACAGAACAAATTAACACAAAATGTTAGTTTAAAATTGTTATCAAATTCATAATTTGTAGCCAATTAACACTTTTAATCAAATTTGTAATTTGTAGGGAATTCCTCCAAATTTAAAGGCGTCTTAAAATTAGTATGTATGAAACAGGGAATTCAAACTATACATTTCACAGCCTCCATCATAATCTATCACAAAAATTAACATTGAAAGTTCAATAAATCAATAGCAGAGGCATAAATACCTTTAATAGTTTAAGCAGATCTCTAAGAAGCTGATGTTCAGTGATTTTATACAGCCAGGGGGGTTCTTTTCGTAAAATGTGACCCAGTAAAGTGAGAGCCTGAACCTTCGACTCATTTTTAGAACCTTTGATTGATTCGCACAGTCTGGAAAAAGGGTGCATTAAAGGCATGGTCCAAAAGTTAACTGTTCACCGATTTACCTATTGAAGAGGTAAGTGTGATGTGGTTCTCGAATGTTCACCAAAATTTCCATAGAACGGGTAGAGTTGGACGCCATGTAATAATCATAAAGACCATACAACAGCCATGAATCTTGTACTGTAACGAGAGATTAGTAGAAGTGTGGTGTTTGGAATTTGATAAAATTCTTAAATAATTTCATATTTTTGGTATGAACAATAAAAAATATAATATAATTACTAATATCAACAGGTTTATTAGCTTTTATTATATTATTATTATTTCATAAATATTTTTTTTGGAATTATGTACCGCCTTTCGAATGTTACTCAGTGTAGATCTCATTTAAACTTCATATAAAGATGCTTAGTTTAATAAATACCCAAAAATTGACTCAATTTGCGGTCTACAGCGTGTTCCAAAACTGGAAACAGCTTATTAGCAGTTGGAAATTTTAAAATAAACACTTGTTGGTTGATGGTGAAACAGATCCACATTTATGAGGATACTTTATTCATGTTTTTATTTTAAAACACAGCATATTCTGAAAACTAAAACTAATAACTTTTAAAACGTGTATGGGTTTTAAATCTGTTAGAACCAGGTTGTCAGTAATTTTAGGCCTACATTACACGGAACTCTGTCTGTGAGCATGCTCAAATAGGTACAAACTGTGGTGAAATCTGTGAGAAAACTGTCAAAATAATCATGTGACTGTCGATAATGAGGATTCTAACAAGATTTTATAATATTAGGTTAATGCATAAGTTTGTGGAGCTTTTATTTATTTATTTTACATGAACGCACGACAAAGCAAACAAACTGCAGCAATAAAGAACGCGAGCGAGTGTCGCCAGGTGGGGTAAACATATTCTTCTCTGCCCTCTATGATTGTTAACAAACACTAAAAATTGCTCGTTTGCGCATCGATGCGACGCCGACTTTGTACCAAATTCTGTAGGTTTAACAACACGAATCTACAGATTTTGTACAAAATTTTGCTGTATGATATGACAGGGAATTTTGTAAAAACACTTTGTACAAAATTATGTTCAAAATTCTGTGCCATATCATACAGGCCTTAGGGTACATAAAGTAAATTAGGAGTAATTTACAATTTTTCTGCCTCATAATTTTAGGGATACAAGACAAAAAATTGTTCGTACATTGCAAAAACATTCTTAATCTAAGGGTTTTAATATACTACAGCATTGTAAATGGTTGTTGTGAAAAATAACCCAATGTTTTGGTAGTATATATTCTGCCTTAAAAAAATATAACAGTAGCGAAATAGTGAGGTGCAGTGAAGTGCAATACATGAAATGGAATCACCTATTACCCCATCAACCTAAGCAGGAGAACTGGTATCCAACACAATTGGAAAGTAGGGTCACGCAAAGAAGACCCAAGAAGATAGGAAGAAAGTGTCGACAAACATACCATAGATATCTTAAGAGTAGGAAGGAATACACAACTGGGGGACGAGCAGGTGGATTGAGTAGCCTGCAAACCCCCATTGCCGGTCCCAAGCCCGCATATAGGAGGAGGGTTGGGGCATAAGTTAACTGTCCCTGGAAGGAAACATTTCCCAGAAAAATAATCCAGTTAAAAATACTCAACAGAAGCCTCGGACCGGACGGATTAACGGAAAACAACGAAAAAATGACATTCAACTCGGAACATGGAATGTGCTAAGCCTCTACAGACGACCAGGAGCACTACAACAACTAATTAACAAGATCTCCAAGTACAAAAAGGGAGACCATGTTATGTACTTTTAAAATGTGCCGCTTTATATGAATTAATTTCTTAATTTGTTTGCCGCTTCGTCAGAATTAATAACGTCATTTTAATTGCAGTCTTATTTTGGGTTACCATTTTCGCTATTTTGTTTTGTCTTGAAAAATTGAGTTATGAAAGGCCAGTTCCGTTAATCCCTTGAACGCTCTCTTTATGGGCTGATTTTCTGCCGACTAAATTCTCGGAAGTGTTGATCTCGGCAGTCGCACGTGTTAATTTTTGTTCTAGAACTTGTGCGTAACATTTCGAAATGTGGTGCAATGTTGGGAGGAGAGTGGAGATTCCCGTTGCGTTTTTAAGGCAGCCAATTTTCGATCTCTGTTGGCTCCGGTTGTTCAAAAACTCCATCAATCGGGAACCGTAATTACGTTAAGTGCTGCAGGGGCGGCTCTTGGGTTTTTTTTTCGAGGGGTATCCGTTATATGTGTTCCGTCTCGCTGTTGTACCAAGGCGTATTTAACAGACCATCGGCTACTGCCGGATTAATAGGAATCACTGGATTTATCCCCAGGAAAGGCAATTCCGTGCGAATTGGCCGGTCGCCGTTAGGCGGGTTATTTTCGAAGCCCAGCTTCCGTCGCTCTGCGGCTATTTTCTTTTACCATCAAGGAGTCCCGTCTCTCATTTCAACGCTGCCCAGAAGTACGTTGTCTTCTTCTCCTTTTTTGGTCCTGCAACCGGAAATTGCCGGAGTTGTGCCTGCCTTCTCCGAACTTCAAGGTAAAGAACCAGTTTTTTTGTTGTGCAGTGTAAAATGAACCTTTTTTTCCCCTCGCGCAAACTTGCAAAATTTCGCGATGTTGAACTTATTTTTATGCAATCTAAAAGCGATCTTCAATCGCCATTTATTTATTGTTGTTTGTAGAAGACATTAATACTGTATTTTTCCTGTAAACTCTACACCATTGGCCACACAGATTCATTAAAATATTATAAATATTATGCGTCAACGGCGGCGAGTTTTTCTGAACGTTCAAGAATTTTAATCATGTAATTCAAACTATTTGCGTTATAACTTGCGTCATTTTACTGTACTGTCATATTTTAACCGTTTCATTATATGTGTTTTAAAGTTTACTGTCCCTTATTGTGTCTTTTGTACTTGTTGGTGTACGAATTTTGCAAGTTTTAAATATACAGGAGGAGGCACAATCACGGTAAGTTCCGTTCCCGTAAGCTGTTCGCTTCTCGGCCTTCCACGAGGACCTGCAATCGGCTGTATTTGGAAGGTGGCGCCCACTTATTTTGTACACAACTAAAGATTTTCTCCTATAAGCGATTTTCACGAACTCCCCCTACTTCTCTGAGCTAAGCTGTAGGCCTTTTTCCATCCACCTGTTTACGGGTCGTCGAAAAGGCTCGATTGGCCCGTAACAACCACGCACAAGATGGAGAATCTGTCCAAAAATTAAACGTCAAAATTGGAGAAGAATTGCCAAAAACAGAACAGAATGGAGGAAGATTGTTGAGCTGGTGAAGACCTTTGACAAATGGTAACAACCTAGAGAGAGAGAGAGAGAGATATACAATTGTGAGGAGGCAGTGAAAGAGAAAAATGGAGGAAGCCAAGGTGCGATTTGGGCTGTAGTATCATTGGAGGAGGAGGAGTAAAGTAATATCTATCTACAAATTAAATCCAAACCACTTTATGTGCTATCTGACCCACAATTATTCAGTTATACTGTTGGATGATATCATTTTACCTTGGGAAACATAGACTAAAGGAATCCTGCACATAATAAATATTGCAAAAGTTGTTAAAACTATCCTCATGGACATTTCAGCCCTTAAAGTACTTTCTAAAAGTGAATGTTTATGTGTTCCACTAATAAAAAACCGATGCAAAGAATTCAAAGTGATAGTATACAAGATATTTGAATGAAAGTAAAAAATCTAGAGGAAGCCATCGGAGAAATGCACCAATGTGAAAAGTACAGGATGTTCCATAACAAAAAAATAGCGATTAATCTTCGTAACAAATCTTGAACCAGTTTAAATATTATTATTTTAAACTACCAACAGAACCAATTTGAATTTATATGTAAAAAAGATGATAATTTTGTGAGAAATGTTGTCTGTGAGCAGGCACAAATAGCTCAAAAATACGTTGACATCTATGAGAAAACAGTCAAAATAATCATGTTACTGTCGATAAAGTGGAAATCTATCAAGGTTTAATAATAATTGTTTAGTATTGTTTACACAACCATAAATCTTATTAATTTGTTGAATTATTTTTCTGTTTTTGGATACGTTTTAGGCTGAATTAAGTGTGGACATGGTTAGCATAGGGCGCGGCGGCGTAAACACATGATAAAATATTTACCTCTTTGATTATTGACGACCACCAAAAAATTTCTCGTTTGCGCATCTACACAATGCAAATTCTGAACAAACTTCTGTAGATTTTAGGGCATGAATCAATAGAATTGTGTCGTGTCATACTACCTTTACGGATAGATCAGCAAAAAGAGAAAAAGAAAAAATTTGCATGGGCTTAAAAATTATTATTTATTCTTCTTTCAATAATATAAAGGTTGGCATTCTTAATAAACATCTTTATGTGATTACATTTGAAGTGCTTACTGTATATGTATAATTACAAATCTCTAATGAAAAAGTGAATTTATAATTTGTATTTTATATTTCTTAATAAAATTAATTTTAATCCGTGTCCCTATAGTTCTTAAAATAACTTCACCAAGGAAACGAAAAGCAAACCGTTTTGTCCGATAACTTATTTAAATGTTTATTTCTTGTAAATCTGTCACCCAATTATTTTTATTTAAAGTGTTTCTTATCGCCGTAGGGTATAAAAATAAGTATATCAACCTATATATAATTGAAAAGTGAAAAAAATAAGTTGTCTATGGAGGTAAAAATGCATGTTTATGTTACATCTCTCAAAATAAGTAAATCACAACTCCAAAAATATTTGGCATGTACATTTACAACCTTTTCTTTTAAAGAGTTCTACTCCTAAACCGGTTCTTAGGTTTTAAATAATTTGAAAAAATACTGGTCACTCACGTCTAGTAAGCTACTCATATTCTAGGTAAATAGTTTTAAAAATACACTCCTACGTAGGCTACTTTGTCCCATTTAACCGACTTGATCCTCCTCGAACATCTTCGTAGTGTAGATGCTACAATATCTGGTCTGTATATTACACATAGTTGATCATCTAAACTACACCTTTAGGTCGCATTACTCGTAATGCAAAATAATATATTCTAAGAAAAATTTTAAAGATAAATTCTGGCCTACTATATCAATATCTCAACATATTTACTTTACAAACAAGATTCATTGGAGCACTTGTATTAATAAACGTTTGTAAGGACATTATTTGGCAAATAAATATATAAGGAAACTGAAATACCAGACCTAAAAATTGTCTGCAATGTCAAAACTCATAAATGCTGAACAATACCCAGAAACTATATTAATCGGAACACTTTGTATATAACAAATATTGTTTAAAGGCTGGTAATAAAATTAAACCAGTAATGTCAGACTGAATTGTCTTTTCCAAATGACCAATTTTGCTTGAACTAATTATACCATTAACCTCTGAAGGTACCCAAACGAAATTAAACTATTTAGATACAACAGCTTGGCAGAAATAAACTGTACGTACACGTTCTAATTTTATAAACAAGGCTTCTGTAATAATTCTTCTTTCAATTGAATTTATATGTAAAGAAACAGTATTTTAGACTAACCAATTTTAGTTAAATATTTCAGTGGGCAGTTTTATATAAAATTTGAAACTTACACCATGGACAACAGTGCCGTAGGATGCGTTAACATTTTTAAATTGTTTATATTTATTAAATAAGTTGGTTTTAAAACGATTAACATAACAGCGCCTGCTTTCCTTGCATGAATATTAATACTAAGGCAAGAAATAATTAATAAAGTAGTAGTTACTCTACATTTTATGACACATCTTGTAAAAACATCCTCTTTTTAATATAAAGTTGACATTTTAATTTAATGACAATGCTCAACTTGAAGCCATTTATATTTAATCTATGCCTGCTAGAGCAATAGTAATTAATATCACTGCTCGTTAATTATATACAATTTGTTGCCGAATTGAGTTACCTGCCTGTCCGTTTTAATATTTCATACTTACCATAATTGAACTGTTCGTGAAACTTCTGCATAAGCTCTTCAACGACCCGAGTGTCATTCGACTCCAGTTGCTGAAACAGGTCTGCTGCCATTGTAGTAGATACCATTTAAAACAAAAATATTGGGAAAGTAGAATGTCTTCATTAATATTTCAAAGGATTTGTTGTAACAAACAGATGCTTGATGCATATAGACGATTTTTACTGTAAAAAGGTCTGATGTTGAGAATCCATGGTACTTCTTGCAACCTGAAATACAAAAACCAGTCCTTGTTTCATATTTAATGAACTGTTTAAATAAATGTTTGCAAGGATTTGGAAGGTCTTGCTGATTTATGGGAGACGTCTTCAACAGCAAATAATTGCGCGAGTTTGAAAAACTAGACAAAATCTTTGCATGTGAAAACGTGCCGATATCGTAAAGTCGAAAGTAAAAAACTATACCTGCTAAAAAAACAAACCTTGACTACCCAACCAAGCTGTGTAAAAGATTCTGGCTGTCTGGCGAAGATACTTGACTGTCAAATTCTCACTTTGATTTCTAACATGACATATGTGTGGCATTTTATATACAGATCATTTTCTATACGAAGCATACATTTCTTATAACGACTGTTTTATATAACATGTTCTAAATGACTTATCTTCAACAAACATTTATAATTATCGTATTGCATGTAATGCAAAATAGGAGCTACTTTTTATACTTCTACAAACAAATTATAACTTCAACAGCAATCTTTAATAATTTGCTTAATACTGTAATCTCGACAAACAATAACTTGACTTGGAATGAAAAGAAACCAAAGGTTTTGGTTACATTTCCGTTTCAGATAGAGCTATTAATTATTTCTCTTCTCCATTTTCATATCCGTATTATTTTCAGATATTCTAAAATATCACTTTTGGGACTTTCTTTCTCCGTTGTACTTTCCAATTTCTCTTGGACCACTTTCGTTAGTTATCTATCTGCATAGTTTGAGTAATATCATCTTCTGTAAGTGGCTGATTATTCTTTTCTGTTTATGATATAGTCTGGTATCTTCCGTTAGTTCATAATTTGAATTTTCCTTTTACTTTTCTTTATAGTACGTAGTCTTACCATATGTTTATTTAATAAAATCTAAAGACCTTCCATTAACTCATTTTCCAGTCGTTGCTCTCTAGCTCCTTGTATATGACCAAATGTGAATCAAAGACCTTGTCATATGTAAATGATGCTCACAACATTAATCGTCTGGTTATCTCCTCTGCCGACCTGAAGATATTCGCTTCTGTTTGAAGGAAACCATAGACGCTGTCGCATTTCTACTATTACTTCATAACTTGGACGCCCAGAACCAAATAATTTAATTTAATTTTGCTCTTACTGTTATTTAAATTTAATTTGCTGTTGCTTAAAGTGAATTGTTGAGTTGAAAGTAACCTGGCGTTTAATAAATACCATACTTGACAAAATAAAAATCTTACAATACCTTTAGAAAGCAAAAGATCTAATAATTCGATAAAGAAAACAATCAGTGTAAGAGAGGTTGCTAAACGGATTGTAAGTCTTAAATGGCAAGGTAATCTATTACAAAGATTAAATAATAATTAGGTAATGGAAAAAAGTGACAGAGTGGAGATTGATAATAGGAAGAAGATCCAAATCTCGATAGAAACACAACAGTAATATTAATCGAAAAACTTTGGGATGTGTGTGCCCAGAAATGAAATGTTTGAACGCTGGATGTAATGATGATGAAGAGATGGTTCAGCAAAATTGTTTAACTGGACTACTTAAACAAATAGCAATTAATCCAAGTTGCAATATGACAGTAATTATTGTTTTCGAATCGGGACAAAGTAAATATTTTATCAACAATTTGTATTATTTTCCCTTGATATTTAATCCTACTCTTATGTTGTTATAATTTTGTTGCAGAGAACAAAATAAACCTATCAAGCAAGAAATCCCAGCTTCAAAATTTGTGTTGAAACTCCGAATGCGCTTTAGTATCCGAAAACACTCGGTATGAAGGTAAATAATGACAGAAAATCTTAAATATATTTTATCTCGTCCTTCTTCGTAGAACAGAAAACCTACCTCACATGACGATCTAGTTCTACAAAAATCTATTCTGTCCGAGAAGTCAAGGAGCCAGTCAGACTTGCGAAAACGAAAGCCGGGTGCAAATTCCTTTTTCAAAAAAAGCGCTGAGGTAGTGCAGTCCTATAAAGGCATATTTACAAAACCCACGACATACATCGGCGGCACCCCAGATACACTTTTTAAACAGTCTTTGAGGAATTACGATGGTGGTTTTGATGCTTCAAGTGGCGTGAAGTGGGGACAGAGACAGGAAAAATCAGTTGAACCATTGAAAAATCTAAGCGTCAGCATTAATGTAGTAATTTTTGTATCCATAAACATAATTTATTGTTGTTTTAGCTTAAAAAAAGATACCCACACTCCGCTTTATTTGTTGGACAAGGAGACAACAAATACAAACATCGCCAGAAATCTCCAAGAGAGCATTCGGGTCGGAAGGAAAGCAAACACCACTCATTTATAACATATAAACCCAGAGGAAAGAGATTCGATCTTAAGGTAGAAACCGTAGAAGAAGAAGAAGAAGAAGAAGACGACGACGAGGAAGCGGAGGAAACAGAGCTCGACGTGTTTTATTCGCCCAACAGCCAACTTGAGGATCAAGAGAGCAGTCAAGAAGATTCAGAATTCAGTGAGGAAATTCAAGCGGCGGATTCGTACATTTCTGCCGTTCAATCAAGGTCAGCTGAATTCGAAACCCAAGTAGAACGAGAAAAGCTCGAGTCGCTTGAAGAAGGAACAGAAGTCGAAAGTGAAAAAGAATTCATCATGGCAGACGACGTGAATATATGAGTAGGTACTTTACGTGAATTCCTAGCTTATGCGGTTTGTTTATTAGGAACTTCAAGAGGTTGAAAACTTGGTGCAGCAGGCTGGAAGTGAACTGAATGAAGTTGTTGCAGTCGCGATGGAGTATACGGAAGCTGCAGAGGACAGTACCGCGTTTGTGGAGAGCGAAGATAATGTAGAAACGACTCTAGACAGTACAGCGTTGGAGACAACCGAGACGGCGGCAACTGAAGAAAGCGAAGCAGTCGGAGAGGTAAACTATTGATACTGATTATTTAAAACTTCATTTATTCACTAATTGTTGAGTTAAATATTGTGGCTGTTAAATGAAAAAATCAGCTAAAAATCTATTGAGAATTTTAAGGAGTTGAATAAATCGAGAAGGGAAAAAAAGTTGAAAATGGGGGTTTGAAGTAGGGGATGAAAAGTAGGAATTTCGTTTTGTGGGTGTTGGAGAAAGGGAGAATGGGGTTTACAATAATTTTTAAGTTATAATAAACTGGGACCTGGGAAACGGTTGCGAATGGCTATAAGACAAAAATAGTTTCGATATGCTCATTTTGTTACGGGCCAAAAGATCCTTCTCGTCAGTCCGCAACAAACTTATGTCAATGGCTCTTCGGATAACACAGGGGGGAAGGAGGATTCGCGGAAGACTATTACAGAGAGAAAGTCTTGATTGTGACAATGTACGGGATAAGTCAAAATAAGTGTCTGATCCTAGAGTTTCATAAAAAATATTCATTCAGCAAAAATGACAGATGATTGAAAACTACTAGTTTATGAAAACGAGAAGGCATCCGGAAAATTTTGCGATTTTTGGGCACGGATATATTGTTGTCCTCGACGAGGTCAACAATATATCCGGACCGCAAATCGGAAAATTTTGCCGGCGCCTTCTTTTTTTCGTAAATTTGTTTTCAATCATCTGTCATTTTTTCTGGAAGTATATTTTGTTTGAAACTTAAGGATCAGACGCAGAATTAAAATATCTTTCAAATGAGGTGTCACTCGTGTCACCCCTATTGCTATTTAAAAAATAGTTCAAGATGGCGCCTAGCCGTCCGAACTTTTGCTCGAACCGCCGCTGACTAAGACATTTTCTATCAAATCAAGAAAAGACTGCGTAGCCCACATCAATTGATTTTACAACACACGTAAACTTCTTTTTGTGTCTTCTCGTATCCTTCTGCCTTTCGGGGAAGGATTTAGGGCTATGTGCCCTCTTTAACCCAATTCTTTCAATCCTTCCTGTTCCTTCCTAGTATCTTCATTTCATTTGGTGTCTTTCCCGTTAAACTTCTTTACTATCTTTGCCATCAAAAACTTCCTAGATCTTTTCCGACCCACAACTGCAATTAATTATTAAATTGCTAAACAAGTGGCAACGAAAGGTTGCCTTATTCAATAAAAATACCACTCCTTCTACTAATCACAAATCGAAGCACTTTGCGAAGAATTTTTCACTGTTTATAATTTCCACTACTACTTGTTTAATCACCAAAAACGATAAGCTGAGGCACAATTTTTGTTAGAACGGAAACATTAAAAAGGCAACGGGATAATTTTATCCGTATCAAACGATAAGGGAAACCTCACGGTTTTCTCAACCAAATTATTGACTCTTGTTTCTATCCAATCCGACTTAACATCGAGTTGTATTTTGAGAAAATGGAAGAGAAACTTAATTACTAGAGCCATTTCAACTATGCCCCATTATCTCTAAACACAACACGTTGGCTCGCCTCAAGCGACTAATCCAATCTCTAATTGTTCAAGAAGAAAAACAAGCCAGCTGGAGCCGACTCTCAAAACAGACCGGGGTATCTATAAGCCGCCAAAGTTTCTAATTTAGCTTGGCTGCTTCTGGCAGCACCAGTTGCGAACAGGGTTTTGGTTCGGTTGCGGTTTCTATTCGACGTAGTCGAGGGTTAAGGGCGTAGGATCAAAGAGACCAGCAAACCGTGTACCATGGTAATTCCTGTGAAGAACCTCTGCAACAATGATAATATAATTATACTTTATAACTCTATTGCGGCACATCAGCGCCCGTTTAAAGCATGAAATATATAAACCTCTAACACATGTATGTTATTACTTATTAGACACGACATAAATTGGTAAATAAAGTGTTACCATCAGATTTAAATATTGAACGGTATTCTATGTGTCATATAATTACATATTTGTTTCTGTTTACAGACTACTGAAGCCGAAACCAATATCGAAATCTCTGAAAAATTAATGAGTGTATCAGAAACGGAAGGTACATATACCACACTACTAATACATTGCAAGTTTTATTTAACAGTAGAGTAAAGATAAAAGAGCCATACAGAAAAAATTACTTTTCAACTTTTACCGAAAAATTTCTTCTTTAATCTCTACATTTAAAGTTAAATTTGTAATTTAGAGTTATAGTTACGCTTCCTGTTTGAAGCAACCATTTTTTTTAAGTTATTTGCATTTCGAGATTGACGTTGGAATCTCGAGTTTAAAGTCGAAGATACTACGATACTAAGTCGAAAATACCGAATTCAGGTCGATATTGCAGTCAAATATTTAATTAAAATCGCAGAGATACTAATGCGCCCTCGTCAAAAATCTGGAAATTTCGACTAGTACGATGTCCTCGAGTTTAAACATAAAAATCCTGTATATAACTACCTATTAAAACTTTGAACTCAATTCTAAATTCACACTTGATTCATCAAACGTAAGTATTTTATGCAATAAGAAAATAATTATACCTTGTAATTTGGAATGTAATTTTATTATTTGGTTATACAAAATAATTACACTCGGAAATTCAAGTTGGAATTACGACTTTAGAGCCGAAGCTTTGATACCAAAGCCTGAGTTCCAGCTTTAATCCTCAAATGTAACATCATGTGGTAGTAACTTTGGATACTTTTAGAGACTACTGCTAGCAATGTAGGAGAAAAGTCACCAATGGGATACGATCCTAACATAGACGAATGCGTAATTAAGGAACTGGAAGAAGCTGAACGCCAGGCTATGGAAACGGCTAAAATCATCTACGATCTTAAACAGCGGGTAGCCCAACTTTTAAGTGTAGGGCGTACACGTGAATTCCCTAACTTACCTAAATATTAAAATGCGCCTATTCCTGTACAGAAATCAAAAATGACGGAAGTGGAAGGAAGGGAACTGGAAGAGAAGAACAGACAGTTGAGGCAGCACATGTCAATGTTCGAGACGAAAACGAAAAGGATTCAGCATCTGGTAGATCAGGCGAGCACGTTAGGGAATATGCCACCCAGGCCACCACCGCACAGTGAAGACATACTGCCAAAAGTTATCATCTGCGGGATGACTGAGAATAATATGCCCAAGATCATTGTATGCGATGATAAGAAGAGGAAGCCGTGTCCTCATCCTAAACAAAGCTATACCTTGCCTCCACCTCCGGTATGTATTCTTAATATTGTGTGTATGCACATTTGATCTGGTACTGCTGACAAGGCTTATCATCAAAGCCAGAAAATTGAATTTTATGCCACATAGTAACGGATACATAGTTTTATATCTTTCAGATACCCACTGCAAATTGCTCGCCCAAAGTAGCGCATTAGATTTTTTCTTATTTGAATTCCAATTTCCCACACGTTGCCTATACAGGTGGGATGTGTCCCGCCGACGGACAGCGTAGGTACATCAAAACAATAAAAAAATTTCATATTAACATATGTCCCACCAGTCTTAGTTTATGAGACACAGTCTCATCATCATCATTGACAGCCTTTCGGTCTCACTGCTAGGCGTCGGCCTCTTCTCTGCCACGTGTTCCTCTTCAACGTTAAGGTAGAGATACGGGGGACCGACAGTTTAAAGTAGAATCCGAAGGACAGAAATTCCAGAGAAGGTTTTTTTAGCATTAAGGTCCTACTGTTGCAAGCCGTATTCGGAAATTGTGTGTGGTGGGTTGTAGACAAGAGTCCAATGGATCTAGATGTGGGGATCGTTCAGGTTAGTCTATAGGGTCTAGGACGTTTCTACGCCGCCGGTTCTTCGCCGCCAGTTCATCGCCGCCGTTTCTACGCCAGTATGTTTCTACGCCGGCCAATTCTACACCGACCGGTTCTACGCCGGCAAATTAAAAAAATAATAAATTAAAATAAAGTGAAACACATTTTATATTTCCTGAACAAATTTATTGTATTTGTCATTATTACAAACGAAATAATACATTAAAATAAAAAAAACCGCATTTTACATTAAGTGAACAAATTTATTTCTATTATTTATTATTATGAACTAAATAGTAACTTACTAACCTAACCTAACCTAATAACCAGAAATATTCTTAATATCCTGCAGTTTGTGTTTATATTTAACTGTAAATTGCTAATTCCATTCAGTTTCTCTAAAATTTTATAAGTGAAGGTATACAGAATACATTACAGAATAATATTTCTGGTGTAGAAACGGCCGGTGTAGAATCGGCCGGCGTAGAATCGGCCGGCGTAGAAACGGCGGCGATGAACTGGCGGCGAAGAATCGGCGGCGTAGAAACGTCCCATTCCCTAGTCTATAGATCCCACATGGCTTTATCCACTGATTAGGGAATCGTTGATCTAAACCGTTTCTGGTTACTAGGCTAATGTGGCGGTGCGCCGTCATGCATATACCACATGCGTTTAATAACTTCAAGTGGAACGTCTTCCAATAGTCCCTTCAACTCATTTCTTTAAAAATGCACATACAAGTCACCTGTTAACCTTCTTTCAAGAAAAAAAGGTCCAATTGAATTGTCTCCGATCATTCCTGGCCATAAATATTTTTTTTTGTTGACAATTTGCAAATTTGCAATCTATATCCATACAGAGTATTAAGTAAATGTGTTGCATGTATTAAACTTGTAAGGGAATCATCCACTGATGTTTCCCCTTGTAGATTGTGATTTCTTCGTTACGCTAGGTCTTCGGTCCAGAGTCTACGTAGTCTTCTCACAATGGGACATCTGTTGTATAATTGCTTTATTAAGTCGTTCTCATGGTTTGTTACTTGGTCTTTGTATTTGGTAGCAATTCGATTAATCTCTTTCGCGATAGAGGGAATTTTCAGGTCATCATGGAGCATCTGATTGATGTTGTACCATGGGGCGTCCGCTATTGTTCTCAGCACTTTGGACTGGAATATTTGTATGATTTTTAGGTTTGTTGTCTTGGCGCATCTCCATAACTGGAACCAATATGTCCATATTGGTTTAATCATAGCTTTATATAACAGTAGTTTGTTACTTAAAGAGAGTTTTGATGTTCGACCGACAAGGCCCAATACTTTTGTCGAAATTTGAGATCCATCTGTCTGCGTTTTGTTTGGATGTGCTTCTTCCAGGTGAGTCTTTGGTTCAGGATGAGTCCAAGGTATTTCGCTTCCGTTTTAGTAGGTACAGGTACGCCATTAATTGTTACAGGTGGGCAAGTGTTGTGCTTGGTGGTAAATGTAACTTTGACTGATTTTGTTTGGTTGACCTTTGTTCTCCATCTGTTGTACCATTCGGTCCAGATGAGCTTGTTGATTTTCGGAAGCCACTATTGGGTTTTCACTTACAGATAATACGGCTGCGTCGTCGGCGAATGACGCAATTGTAGTTTGTAGTGGTATTTGTCACCCATAAAATAACACTAAATTATCGTTGTTGATGCGATTGAAGAAAAGCATATGGATTTTGCCAAACCCAGTGATGAGTGCTATGTAAATTAACAACGCCATCTCTGATGAACCTAGCTTCGCCAGTAACTAACACAGAGGGCAGCAAATATGGATTAGCCGCGGATATTTGGAATAACGAAGTAGAAAAGTTGATTCGTGGAGGATAATCGCCTTCCTGCAGCGTCTGTACGCGTTCTAAACCCTAAGGATAAAGAAGTTGCTGATTTAAAACTCCACACTGTCATGTATCAGACATTCTCTTATGCTTCTGCGTATGCTGCTGTTCGCCGGGTACTGGTGCCAAGATTTGCTTCGATGTGCTCCAAAATTCGTTCTTCGAGTTCAACATTTCGGACACTACCTTGTCCGCCACCTGATTTTTAAATGATTGCATCTCTCGCAGACGTTCAGTTAATCGTTGAAAAGTTTTCTTATCTGTAAGAGGTCTGCTCTTTTGAAAACGTTCCGCGTAGAGACGTCTTGCTTCTGTTGCATTACATTAGGCGGGTCCATACATCAAAATCATGTCGGTCATTTCCTCGTTTGAATAAGCCATTATTTATATTATCACATGCAACGTGCAAGTTAGTATCAATCTACTTTGATTGGAATTAACTGACATATGTTTGAAAGAAACATGGATGTAACGATACAATATGAAAATGTGTATCATTTAATACGTTGTATCAATTAAAATAAGGCTGGTGGGGCATATGTTAATATGAACTTTTTTTTATTGTTTTGATGTTTCCTGTCCACTGGCAAAACAGGTCCCAAATGTTATGGTACACCCTGTATAATTTCTATTTCTGCGTAAACAGTGTGTTTAAACTTATTATCAGGTAAGATTTGTAAGACTGAAAACTGAACAGCTATTAAAAGCTTACTACATTTAAATAACTTTCTAGAGAGGCTTTTAAGAAAACCTCTTTATATGAAGGCCGTTTGAAATATTATACAATAGAACAGGAAGTTCTACAACTGAGTTATGCCTCTAAACCAGTGTTTCTCAACATTTTACGCTTGTGAAACACACAAGTACTATTCATGTCTCAATGAACCCTTTCATTCTCTTTTATAAACTTAAAGTTCCTAAGGAAATTATAATATATTATTTCTGATAGCTGGTGTAAGCAAACAATAAGTTTTTCATTTACAGAAACTATTAATCTCATATCTGTAAACACCAAAGACATATAAACAGAACGAAAACAGATAATAACTACTACAGTAACTTAATCGTTTATTGACAGTGTTGAAGAGGCATAAGATCAAGGTAAAATGTCATATGAACAACTATGCCTGCCAAAGAAATGTAATTTTTGAAGCCGATTAGATAATAAAATTTACTTTTGGAACACAAATACTTAATTTGTGCTCGTATATTAGATAAACACACACAGATTTAATCTTCAACTAAAAGGAGTTGATTTTTTACTCTTAATACTTGTTAAATAATAAATAATTTACTCACATGTAGAAGGATAAAAACTGCGGAAAATATTTTTATTATTTTCCTTTGAATGGCAGCATACTACTCTTTCAGATAATACAAAACTTGTCCAAGGATAGGTCGACAAATTTCAATGTACCATCAGATTGCAGCCTACGAAGGTCCTCCTCTTCTCTTAAAGTTAAGTTTTCAGGATGAGCAGAAGGTTTGTCGAATTAGAAGGAAAACAATGTTCGATTTTGATCAACAGTTCTTCCACGTGAGCTTCAATAAGACTTGAAATTTGCTGATATTCTTCTTTACTTTTAAGCCCCACAAGTAATTGAAACATTTCAAGATTCCCTTTTGTAATATAATTTTTCCAAAGATTCATTCTCTTAAATCTAAGAATCTTGCCTGTTGAAGTCAGTATACTTTCTCCAGGGCCTTGCAGTGATTTTTTTATCTGATTCATGTGTTGAAAAATATCTTCTAAGTAGGTTAACTTCTACAGCAACTTTTCGTATTAATTGTATTTGGCAAAATCTTCCTTACTGGTTTGTTGATAGTATATCTGCAATTCAGTTCAAATACCCTATTTAGAACTCTTCTTTTACTCAGCCATGAAGCATTATATGGTGGATTCCGATTTTTTAAATTTATAAAAACTAATCACATACATATATTGTCGCGAATTCCTTTAAAAAATTGGCTTTCGTTATGCAAATTATGTACGTGTTGAAATATTTTGAGAAATTCGATGTCCATCCACAAGAATTTTCAAAACTAAAATCATATTCCAGTTGTAGAATCCCTCCGCATTACACACTAGCGCGCCCACAAGGTAATTATTTAACAGAAAATTAAATACTTAAGGGTAAGGATTTGTAGAACAGCTTAGGCCCTTGCAGAACATCAGCACTTATTGCATTCCCTTAAAATATGGATACGTAATTTTCATGTTGAATTCCTAATTTTCAATGGATTTACAATAGTAATTTAAAGAAAACTATGTAATCCTTCAGAACATTCATAAAAACGACATCAATGATTTCGTGCCTATTAAATTATTTTTTAAATCCTCTTTACGGTTGATGGAGGATATTATTCATTTGTGGATTTCAGAATGCAATGTCTCAATTTACAGAAGGATTTTATTTTTAATTATTTTTCCTATTTATTGATATATGAGAGTACGCTTCATTGGTTATTTTCAGAATATACTGTGCATATTTCCAAAAATATATATTCATTTTTACTTTTTCCTTATTTCTTATTCAACGGTTGCTTTCAGTGTGTAATGCCCCAATTTGCCAAACGGTTGAGTGAAAGTTACTACATGCAAGAAAGACTGGCTGCAGAAAACGCAGATTTGGAAGGAAAAAGGTAACCGCGATTCTCTTGCTTGCTAACGTAAAATCCAGCAACTACTGGAAATTATTAAAAAAAATGATAAAACATCAATTTTTGGCATATGTACCTTGAAATCATTCAATGAATTCACAAAATGACAACCGTTAAACTTAAAATAATCTGCAAGCAATAGAACTAACCGTGAACTAAACTAGGACTTTCAGTGTACTTTTTCGAACTTGTCGTTTAGATATAAACTGCAAGAGGATCTCCTCGACAAGGACCAAACCGTCGAGAGCCTCCAACGCAAACTAAACAGCCTTCAGGGTGAAATGCGAATGGTCTGTAAAGAAAATTCGTTGCTGTCTGATAAACTTCAACGTATTGAGGTCTGTTATAAACAACAACGTTTGCTCAGTTTTAATATTAAACATATTTTAGTCTTGCCCGGAATCTTGCAGCAAAGGAGTAAGTGTTAGATCGTGTTTTCTTGAACTTGATTATTTACAACTGGCATATTGTAGGATTCAGAACAACAACAACAACCGTGTAAGAAGCATCCCAACAAGAAGAAAATGCCGTGTGGGAAAAACAAGGCACCCTGTCCTGCTGACGTGGAGTCACGTCTGCAGGAGTATTCCGAAACGACACATCAGCTGGTGAGTGTGGTGAATTGTGTTGGTATTGAGATAGATTGTAATTGCGTTTTTACAGGAAAAACAATTAAGCGAAATGGAAACGGAAGTCCGTAACATGCAAAGCGAGTTAATTGCTGTACAGAAAGAGAGGCAACATTTGGAGCAGCATCGAAGAATGTTGTCTTCAACACCACCTCCGTGTCCACCGCCCCCGTGTGCACCACTTCCTTGTGTTCCGTCCCCGTGTTCACCTCCACCATGTGCAAAAGTAAATGAGTTACTTTAAATATCAATTTTTGGTCGCTCCAATTTTAGAAAATGTAGTTTTATTGTAGTTGAAGATCAGTCTCCCTTAACGAATTTTCGTAAAGGTTGTCAGAAGGCAAACAGCATTCCAGATAGAGTATGGGAAGTCGATAAGTAATTTTAAACAAACAAATAAGCTATCACTTGCCGCTTTATTAATCTTCTGAAACTTACTATTAGGCATGGGCGTCGCCTGACTTGTCTTCAACTTGGCTTACCTACCAATAGAGATCGTGTGGTTAACATCGCATGCGTTTTCAGCGTGGTGGAAATATAGCCTTAACCGCCATTTAAGAAGTTTAAATAAAGGGAACTGTATGAAGCTGTACATTTCTGTTTGTCCATGGAATTTTAACAAATTTCTTCAACATTTTAAAAGAATGCACGGAACATAACCTTCACGTACTGCGCGTGCCAAACTGAAAGCCACGTGATTATGTTTGTGGGTACTACACCAAGCTGGGCGCCTAACGCCATAAGCACATGCCTAATAGTTGTCACTAATTTTTTAAAGTTATGTTACTCGATAATTCGGTTTCGTAAAACTTTAAATGTCTGTTAAATTGAAATGACAGATATCAAATGGAAAATTTTTGTTTAATATTGTATATTATCCATTCACGATTATTTTGCGGTCTGGGTGGTTTTCGGACACATTTCTGCTTGTAAATATGGCTTTGTAAACCGTTATTATTGCTATTATTGCTAGCAAGAATTCTAAAAACGAATACGTCTGACAACAGTGCTTACGGCTAGTTAAAATATTTAAAAAAATATTGGCGGTGTTTCATAATATAGCTGGTCTTCAATAATTCTTTTAATCCTGGATGCAGGAGTGAAAGTGGTCCGAAACTCTCCGAATGCCTTCCCGGTAAAAGTTTTGGAAACGGAACTCAGCTCTGGTTTCAAACCACCAGGCTGCGAAAGAAAATAATAGTTTATTTTTCATAAACTATCTACGAGGGTAGGCTGAAAACTAATGCACACATGCTTGTAGAACGCGAACGAAATGACCTTCAGAAGCGCGCCAGGTGGCATGTAGAAGTAACATTCCCTCTCAATACGCATGCGCAGGTTTGAGGTCGTTGCGTTCGTCCAGTGTATTTCGAGAAGCGGAAGTATGGAGAGGTGTTCTAGTGCTATGTCAACGCGAGTTAAACAGCGTGCTGTTATCGAATTTTTAACTACTGAAAAAGTGTCTCCTACTGAAATTCATCGTAGTGTAAGGGCTGTTTATGGTGACGATGCTGTTGATAGGTCTACTGTAAATCAATGGGAAATAAAATTTCGTAGTTGCGAGCCTGGAAAAGCCATAATTGTTGATGAAACATGCAGCGGACGTCCGATCACTGCCACAGACGATAAACATCGCAAACTCGTCGACGATTTGATTCAAAATGACCGGCGAATCACTCAAAAGCGTATAGCAAACCATATTAGAATATCCGAGTCATGGTCCATCATCACGACCCGGAAGAGAAAAGAGAGAGCGCTGAATATCGACACCCGCCTTCTCCTCAAGCGAAAAAGTTCAAAACACAACCATCCGCAAAAAAACTTCTTTTGACTGTGTTTTGGGATGCTCATCGAGTTTACGTGACCGATTTTCTGGAACGAGGGGCAACGGTAAATTCTTCTCAGTACATACAGACTCTAAAACACCTCCGACGTCAAGTTTGTCGTGTTAAAGGCAGCCTGGCTCCAATAATCTTGCAACATGACAACGCTCGTCCACACACCTCGCGCGCAACTGGAGAGGCTCTGCGAAACCTGAAGTTTGAACCGATTCCACACCCTCCTTATTGCCCCAATCTTGCGCCTGGCGATTTTTATTTTTTTCCTCTACTCAAGAGAGACCACAAGGGTAATCATTACACCTCAGACGATGAGTTGAAGGCAGCTGTCAAGTCCTGGATTCGAGAAAAGTCGGAAGAATTTTTCACTGACGGAATGAAAAAACTTGTTACACGTTGGGAGAAATATGTTAGCCTTAACGGTGACTATGTTGAAAAATAAATATATGATTATGAAACTTAGGAATTGTACTTTAATGTACTTTTTTTCCTATCTTGCTATTTGTTTTTGTTCGCGCTCCACAAGCATGTGTGCATTAGTTTTCAGTCTACCCTCGTATAACAAGAAAATAGATAACAAAATGAATACAAAATAATTTCTCACTAAAATCGTTGCTCTTTTTGTATACCTTTCCGGCGATGGATAGCGGCCGGCGGCAGGTAGAAGCACGGTTAACACTACGTGTATACGTCACAAGCTTGTTGTGTTTCGTTTTTTTAAGCGTCCAACCAATTGTGTTCCGACAAAACATTTTTTCTACTTACGCCCCTGTGTGGGTGGTTGTGGTTTGCAGAACGTGTGTCACACTTTGGAAATCCTTGTCGGAATTTGCCTGTAATCGTTAATGGAATACATCCATCCGCCTACCATTGCAAAAGATAAGCTTTTACCATAAAAAATTATTTTCGTGACCGAAGCTTCCAATAGAAATAAATAACACTAAGGAAATAAGATTTTAATTAAATTTGTGTGTTTGTTTTCATATTTGTTATATTAATTCTTCTTTCAGCCTCCTTGCCAAGGACCATGTAATGCACCAGTACGAATGGTAATCACTTTGTTATACCTACTTGTTTTGTTTGCAAACCAGAAGCATTATATAGGGTGCTGCTTTTCAAAAATCAGCGGAAATTTAAACATAAAGGGCTACCTAGTCATACATTTTTTAATTCGATTAGTTAAGAATAATGTTTAAGTTTCTGTTATGATTATTTAAAAATTGCTAATTTAAAGAAACTTACTGTTTTTTTATCAACAAAAGAAATTAGGTTAATAAAGATTGTATTTGGCGAAAGATAAGTAAACAATTTTAAATCCTTGAGGCATCGATAAGTATTTCATATGTAGTACCTAGCTTTTTGAAAAAATTGAAGTCTCAAATTTTAAAATCATTACTTTAAATATAGATATTTACGTATGCTGTGTTGATATTTATTTACGTTTACGTGCGTTACGAGTCAAACAATTTCAATTTTCTATTTATTTGTTAAGGAAAATCACAGTTTACGTTCACAAATTATCCTTAAATAATTTCGGAAGCTTAATGAAAAACCCTGTACTCAATTTTAAATTATTAACATAATAGTAAATAGAGCTCTTGAGGGCCATTATATTTTTCTGAAACGAGTTAGAAAAAAGTTTGAAATTTTTTGTTGGGGTACCCAGAGCCTAAGGTGTCGAATGGGGAAGGTTACTTTATGAATTATGGTGATCGTATGATATTTTCCCAAATGCTTCTTGTTTGGAACATCTACTATTAACGAATAAGAACTTCTAATCCAGTTTGGTATTTTAGGGAGGGTCCGATCAACAATTAAGAGAACTACGCGAGCAATACAACCGACTCCAGGACGACTTCAAAGGTAAATTAACAGAAGTGGCAGGCTTGCGTGCGGACAATGAAAAATTCAAACAAGTTGCTAAGGATTCGGAAGAATCGCGGAAAGCTGCCGAAGATAGGCTTAAGGAGCTAGAAAAAGATATGAAAAACTACAAGACAGAGAAAAATAAGGTAAAAATCAGTTTATACATTTTATTGTGGGCAGTAATTTTTTCCTCTGATTAGTTTCTTGGTTCAAAAGAACAACTGGTAGAACAAGAGCAGCAGCTAAACGTGGCAAAGCAGAGATTTCGGGAAGCCCAAGATGAACTTGAGGAATTAAGGGCTTTAATTCAGGATCAACAAGCACAACTTGATGATTACAGAAACAAGGTATCTAATAACAGCAGCATAACCTTGGCATGAACTTGGGTGTCATTGCTTAATGTTAAAACATTCTCCTATATTTTTATGCTCAAATTTCGTTCCCAGTATCTTCAAGCACAACAGCAAGTAGAGGAACAGCGAAGGCAGATTGACATGATGGAGATGGAGAATAACCGAATTAGCGAACAAGTTAATCTGGAAATCCAAAGGGTTAAGAATCAGTTCCAGGAAAAATTACAGGAACTCACACCATTGCCCGATATTCTCAAGGCTACCCAACTCAAATTGCAAGAAGCCCAACAGCTCCATTTATTGGCGGAAAGAAATAATGAAGCTCTCGTGCACGAACTTCAAGCGTATAGGGATAAGGTCTGCAAGTTCAAAATTAAATTATTTTCTAGTATAGTATCTAGAAATGGCACAACTTAGAAACATTTCATTATTAATCCTAGATTTCCTTATCTTTTTTGTATTCTCGTTAGGGCAATTTTTGCTTTAAAATGTAAATCTGATAATGTAATGTAATCCTTTTCAATACATTGTAGAAATTTGGCCCCACATTTTAACAATACCCTGTATGTCATCATAATAACCATATTAGAATTCAAAATCAGTGTGTAGTCGATAAAGGACAATTAACCTTGACTTACACTTTACAATTTTTATAGGCCGCAGCAATGGCTGACCAAATGGAGAGAGTGCGAAGCGATCAACAGTTGGGTGCAGACGAAAAAGCCACCTTGGCCCAACGCGCGGCGGAAATTGACCGCAAACTGACGGAAGCGCAGGACGAAAACGACAGGCTCAAGACAGAGCTCGCCCGAATGGAGGAAATCGCGGAGCAGAACGAGAAGAGGGTCCAGGAAAAGTTGCACGAAATTGCCCAGTTGGTGTCCCAACTGGAGACCGTCAGGGAAGAGTCGGCGAGGCAAGTGGCAAGGACCAAGGACCGCTGCGAGACAGTTCGCAGATCCATGCAGAACCAAATTGCGGACTTGGAGCGGCAGTTGGCGCAGAGCAGGGCCCAGGCCCGGTCAGCCCAGAAGGACAGGGACGACATAAGGCAGAAAATGCAAGCACAAATAAACAACCTGAACGAAAACTTCGAGGACGCGCAGATGCGCATCAGGAACTTGCAGGGCCATGTCAACTTCTTGAAGAATTCCTACACTTCGGTATTTCCACCGAACGACGATGGATTGAGTGCATGTGATTGTGGTAACACGTATTAAATTTGAGTAATTCCTGTGACAAATACACTAATATAAAAATATAAATCAACTTTGTGGCTATCGAACATCTTATACTATAGTTTTATATACATATATACACATTATATACAACAATAAAATTTTAACAACTATTTTTTTCTTGTAATTTGTTTATATAAACTGCTCTGTAGGGTATTTTAAAGATAAAGCATAAATCTAAATTTAGTACTTTCGACATCGTTGTCAATGGTTTCAGGGTTGAAGCCGCGTAATCTATGTTGCTACACCGCAGAAGCACCAGCATTGATGACTCGGAGTCAACTCAGAACTTAATCTGTCAATGACCTTTATAGAATATTAAAGAGAAAATGAGAAAATTGAAATATAATTTAGAGTTTTATTTTAAGTTATAGCGGATAAAATAAAGGACAGATAAAACTATAGTGTTAGAGAAAGAATATAATAATATGAGTCAATTCCACGTGAATCGCATACTTGGAAGAAAGTTCCACTCGGTACCAACGTATCTTTTCTAGGTAAATTGTCAATATGATACTCAATAGGCCAAATATGGTTTAAGTGCATACAGATGCTTGGAAAACCGTGTCTTAGCTCTCGCTCAATTAAAATACGAGGATGGTTCGATAACTACGCGGTCTAACAAACAAAACGCAAGTTTTTTTCGACAAAAAACATTTCATTTTTCAATATAGTCTCCTGCTCGCTCAACACACTTATTCCAACGATATTCCAAATTAGCAATGCCTTCATTGTAGTTCGATGAATCCAAGTCTTCGAAATAGCTATTTACAGCAGCGATTACCTCGCAATTAGACGAAAATCTCTTACCGCTGAGCCATTTTTTCAGGTTTGGAAACAGATGATAATCGCTGGTAGCCAAATCTGAAGAATAGGGCGAATGAGCACTAATTCAAATCCCAATTCGTGAATTTTGGCCATTGCAATCGCAGACTTGTGGGCAGATGCGTTATCTTGATGGAAAAGCACTTTCTTCTTTACCAAATGAGGCCGTTTTTCTTTGATTTTGTCGCTAAGTTGTTGCAACAAATTGGCATAATATTCGCCATTTATTGGTTTCCCCTTTTCTAAGTAGTCGACCGAGATAATTCCATGAGAATCCCAAAATACGGTTGCCATAACCTTTCCTGCTGACAAAACCGGTTTTGCCTTCTTTGGTGGCGGAGAACCTTTGCGTGTCCATTGTTTGGACTGTTCTTTGGTTTCGGGTGTATAATGGTGGACCCAGGTTTCATCGACGGTTATGAAACTGCACACAAAATCCTTCGGATCGCGGCGAAAACGTGCCAAAAGGTCGCGAGAAACACTTAAACGATTCAGTTTTTGCTCCGGTGTGAGCAACCGCGGCACCCAACGCGCCGAGTATTTTTTCATTTCCAATTCTTCGGTAAAAATTCTGTGTACACTGTCATTTGAGATACCCACTATGTCTGCTATCTCGCGCACTTTTACTCGACGGTCATCCAATACGATACGGTGGACTTTTTCAATCATATCCGGGGCAGTAGCAGTTTTTGAACGTCCACTACGGGGTTCATCATTTGTGCTCACTCGACCACGCTTAAATCCGGCAACCCGGTTTTTAACCATTGAAAACGAAGGAGCGGATTCCAATAGTGTTGAATCCAGTTCTGCTTTGATTTCGGTTGGTGTTAAGCCTTTCAAATGAAAGTACTTTATTACTGCTCTCAACTCAGTTTTTTTCCTTTGTTTACAAAATCATACGAGACGTTCACTTTGGCGTACTGTCAAAAACAGACGAATTGACAGATCGCTCTGTACTGTAATATTTAATCTAATAAAGGATAGTTCTACAGAATGGTAAAGAAGATTTCTCCGAATTTCGCGCCATCTCTGTGTTACGCCACGTAGTTATCGAACAATCCTCGTACAATAGAAAACCGCATTCTAGATCTCGCTCCATCAAAATACAATACAACCTAATAATCAACAAATTCAAATGGCAGACTGTGGTTTTGGGTAATATTTAGAAAGGCACAAATTGATAACTAGAAAAATATATATTCATGTAATATACACAAATTAATTAATACATAAAATATTTACAAACATATGGTACCTAAGAAATTTACACGATGTTAACACGTCAACGACGACTTGAGCCACTGAAAGCAAACTTTTTTAGTAAAGTAATTCAACAGCCTTTAGACATTTACGTACCTCTGCCAAACTCAGTTTTATACTTCCATTCTGCAGTGGATCTTTTGAGTCAAATATATCTGGAAACATCAGAAAATTAAATGAAATGCCTACAAGAAATGAATACTTTATACTTACTGAACGCAACAGTTAGATGTAATATTGCAGAAACAAAATCTCCAAATCTCAAAGTTCCATCTTTGCGCATGTATCTCAAAATGAGATTCGCCAAAACGTCGGTACTCAGCTGAAATCCCACTTCTACTATGGCGTCCCTTAATCTCTCGGCTTTCAAGATTCCTGTCTTCTCTTTCGTGTGATTTTTGAACGCAGTTTGCCAGTGTTTGAGGCTGCACATTAAGTCTTTGAAATCGTTGAATTTTAACCTTCCCGTTCCCGATGTCTGCAAAAGCAAAAATAAATTATATTCTGCCTAGGGGATTGGTGTTATAGTTGTACGGCTTGGCTTTTGAGAGGTAATATAAGGAGCATATAGTATTTTTCTTGTAACATTATCAGCAAAGGATTAGGTGGTTACGCAACAGCACAACTATCATTTTGTTCTTTTATTATTTGTGTAGTTTTGCTTCGGCTTCTAATATAACAGGAGCAGCGTTAAATTCGCAATCACAATCACTTGTTATAAATTTATTAACGTATATTCAACTAGAAGGCGCAGATTATTATGACAACAGGAATGCTGAATCTTTTATAAATTGGGTACGGGATAAACTGATGCCAAATTTAAACAAAACATCACTAGTTGTTATGGATAATGCCGCCTGTCATTCCGCACTATTGGAAAAACAACCAACAACCTCGAGGGAAAAGCAAGATATTGTCAATTGGTTACATGGTCATGATATTTCATTTCAAGCAGAAGCACTAAAAGCGGAATTATTAGAATTAAATCGTTGTAATAGAAAATATGAAAAGGTATGTAATGGATACAATGATTGAAGAAGCCGGAAACAAAGTTTTACGGGTTTCGCCATATAATACAATAATTGTATTATATGGCGAAACCCCCACACTTTCTCAATTATTGAGAAAGTGTGGGGTATTTGTAAACAATATTATGTGATTGTATCATAAGATAGAATATGTTCTAGTCAGAGCTGAAACGTACTTAGTTATTTTGACAGTAAAGTACTGTATTTAAAACTTAAAGGCTGAGCCAGGACATACTTAGGTATTTTAGTACTTAGGCATTAAACCTACTTATATATTTTTAATGGGATTTATCCTTTCACTGAACGATCGGTACTGAAAAACATTGAAGTGCTTAAAAATAGTTACTATTTTTAATCTTATTCTTAGAATGCCTCTCCTATCGGAGGTCGGAGATTAATAGCACCATCGGTACTTTGTTTATTACGGCTCGAAACAAGGAAACACTACTTTTTCCACACAGTCTCTCAAATTCTTCATCCACGAAGTCCTTCTTCGTCCCACACTTCTCTTTCCTTCTATTTTACCCTGCATAATTTCTTGTAAGATTTTCTATCGTTCATGTCGCTTCAAGTGTCCCAGGTATCCTAATTTCCTTCTTTTGATGGTAAGTTCTATTTCTATGTCTTTGTTTAATCTTCGAAGGACTTCTTCATTTCGCACTCTGTCCGTCCATGGTACTTTTAATATTCTGCGATAAGTCCACATTTCAATAGCATTTAGTTTTTTAACTTCGGCTTTATTAACTGTCCCACACAAGAGGGTAGAAAATATGTAGCATCGTACGAGGCGAATTCTTAGATCTAGGCTCAAGTCCTTATTGCATAAAACTATTCATTTTAATAGATGCGTGCTTTGATTGTTCGATTCTACTTCTCACCTTTGTGATGTACGTACACTGATATCTAGTATGTGGATATTTTAGTGAAAAGAAGTCTCTCACAGGTCTTAAGCTGTTACCATTCTGATACCACATTAGAATTTCCACTTTTTCGTTTTTACTGTACATGGTTGTATAAAAAACTCAAGAAGACACTAAATAAAGATTAATTTTATTTTTTGACCTTAAATTAATTTAATTGTTTTGGTCACAGCATGGTTTAGTTGTCTATGTAGTTGGTTGCCTACACAATAGGCTAATTGACGCGTTCTTTTTAAAAGTATACATAGGCAATGTATACTAAAAAGAAAAATTTCCTGTATATCCTCTGGTGTACAATGCGTAATAGTATTTTAAGAACATGGTTCATCAGACTTATTGTTCTAAATTCGTTGCATTTTCTGGCATTTTTTGTTTTTGGCAAGGTAACAAAGGTAGAGATTAACCATTCTTTTGGTATTATTCCGGTTGAGTATATATTATTAATTCATTCTGTTAACATTTTCAACCCATCGTCATCTAATAGCTTCAACATTTCTGTTGGAATTTTGTCAGGGTCCATCGCTTTCCCTGTTTGCCAACTGTATAGCTTGTCTAACTTCGTCTATCTGAATGTCTGGTCCTTCGTCATTATTGCGTATTTCCAATTCGAATGGTCTGTTGTCATTGAAGAGGTTTTGAAGGTAATTTTTTCAAGTCACCATTTTTTGTTCGGGATCTATGATTATCTGGTGGTTGTGGTCTACTAATATATTATTTGCATATCTTTTGTGTCCTGCTCCTGCCATTTCTTTAACTATTTTGTATAGGTTAAAGATATCATGCTTTTCTTGTAAAGCTTCTATTTCTTGACATTTTCCCCTAAGCCATGTTTCCTTAACAACTTTGCTCTTTCTTGTTATTTCTTTATGTGTTTCTCGGTATCGTTGTTCATTTTTGTTTTTGAATAATCTACGTTCCTCCATTAATTCGAGGATTTCGTCATTCATCCATTCATGCTTTCCTTGTGATTTACTGGGTCTCAAGTTATCTATTCACACTTTATCAATTGTTTCTTTTAGTAGTAACCAATTCTGTTCAATGTTTTCATTTCCTGCTGGTACGTTTTGAATTTGACTATTATACTACATTGTACTATGTTTATATTTGTTGGTGTTGTCGGTAATTGTAGTATTGTTACTACTGAAGCGGTGCCGGTTTCATTTCGTTGATTGCTTCCAGAATGGTATACAATATAATTACTAGACTCACATTTCCCTGATTGTTTGTAGCCATCTCATTTCACTCATTCCCAAAATTTCAATGTTCAATCGTTTCATTTCTTTAATTGTATTGGCTAATTTCCCTGAAGCATACATGCTTCTGACGTTCCAAGTAGCTATGTACATTTTCCTCCCAGTGATTCTTAGCACCCTTCCACCATCTAAGGTGGGCCGGAAACTCACGGCCATGTTTATATTGTTTCTGCGCATATTGATAAACTAGAGAACATTATTAAAATAATCCGGATAATGAGGTGGTTTCCCGTTGCCTTCCTCATCGCAGTATCAGAGCTGGTTTAATCAGTATGTGATATTCGCTTCTAAGTATCTAGTAATAAGCTGTACCGAAGTTCTTCCTCTCCACTTTAATCTAGTACTGGCAGTGCTGCTACCCAATGTCAGCTAGTTTTGGTCCGACCCAGGTATTTTATTTCCCCGGTACCCACCATATCTGGGGAGCGTTCCTCCACCTGGGGAGGCGCCCGATGAGGGACTAGCAATCCCACATTTTTAATGGTACTTCTATTTATGCTTTACTAAGAGCCAGACCTGAAAACATGAGCATCTGGATCCTGAATATGGAAATACTTAGGTAACTGTATTGTACTGAAGTACTTTATAACTTGTGTAACGTACCTAACAATTTTTGCTGATGTTTGTACTTGGAACTAGACGGTGGTGTGTAGTTGTTTTATAACTGATTTGCTGTTGTTAATTACTATTCATGTTAGTCACAGTTCTACTTAGCCAGAACTAGTCAGTATGTAGGTTATTTAGTACTGCAATAGAGTTAGTAGTTATATTTGTATGTGCAAAGTCAAAACTACGTAAACCAGCCAACCTTTTTGAAGAAGTGTGTCTGCAGGACCGCACACAAAAATTTTATGAACTACATATAAGGTACCTGTGCCAAATAAGGCCCGCTCGAAAATAAGGCCCACTAATGATATTTGCGTAGTTCAAGAATTTTGCAAACATATAGTACCATAAACTCTTCACTCGGCATGAGTGCAAATAATTTCTTTAGATGACCGCACCAGATATGTTGTAATTTCCCAATAAAACCATAGTGTAAATTTTACTCACTGGTGTTGTTAAAATCGACAAAAGTTAGTATAAGATGTATCTGAATTTACTGCAAATTTATGTTTGAAAGTAGCATTGCAGTATTCCCTGGAATGTTCTTTTTAATTATATTTATTTTTATTACCCTGCTTTTAACTTATTTGCCTACCACATCTCATAACCTAAAATATGTGCTGGTTTTAATAAGGCCCGACATAGAGGTTCGAATAAGGCCCGGTTGACTACACTAAAACTATAGGGGAGGGGGTTTGTTCTTGAATTATTATTTTCATGTAGCTTTTGGGAAATGGCTGAGACAAAGCAAAAAAAAGCCCCTTGGGGAGAAGAATCCTTAAGATGGGCAATGAATGCGTTAAATAATGGAATTTCTCAATAGGTTTGGAAAAGTTTGGAATACCTGGAAACTTATATAGGCTTATCAGAACAAGATGGTTTGGATTACTTGTGTAGCTCATGCGACTGAAAATTCACTTTACTATTTATTTAAAAAAATATAAGCGAATTTTAATGGCGGGCCTTATTAGGCACATGGTACGTAATAAAGCCCACAAGCAATGTTTTTTTTTTCAAGAATTAATACCTTTTTGTGATTCCTTCTTCTTTTTTTTTCTCACTCATTCATACTACCGTCCCCCCCCCCGGAATCGCTTTCGCATTACTTCAGGGGGGTGCGGGCGTCCCTTACATACTAAACATTCATGCAACATGCACCCTAAACTTAACTAAGCAAATGCGGTCGCCCCAGTCGGGATTCGATCGCCCCAACGGAGCGACTGCATTTACTGTGACCTCGAGTTGCCAATGCGTTCTCGCACTCGACCACCACGGTCCCGCGATTCCTTCTTCTGTTTGTATATTTTATGCAGTTCTGTTAAGAAACCAATAAACTTTCATTTAATAGCCAAATCCGAAGATTTTATTTGTTTGTACTAACAGAAATTTCAAAACAAAAATTGGGTGAGCCTTATTTGGCTCAGGTACCTTATACACGCACCCATTTTTAAAATTATTTATTGCTTTTTTGATCCAGCGCCGGAAGCCACCGGACGGCGCGGCGGCCATTTTTTAAATCTATGTATCGCGCTGCCGACCGGACAACGGCCAGAAGCAGCAGAAACGTTCGAGAATTAGGCGACCCAAATATATAAAAGGTGCGCGTGACGATTCCCCGTCAGTTCTTACTTGCGTATAGAAAAGGTAATTATTTTGAATCCTTTGCTATTATTAGTAAACAACTGCAGCTTATAATTATTAACGTTTTTCGAAGGCGGCTTGGTTCTTTGTCTTTTTGCTGCGTTTTGGTTATTGAGAGCGCTGTTGAGGCCCTTGACGTATACATTGATGGACTGGACCCAAGCAATATAGTTACAGATTTACTGAAAGACTCAATTCTCACCGATATATAAGTACTATAGTGATTCCTTTTAACTTAAAGTAACGGAACTTTATTTTCTTATTCATAAAGCGGTTCAGTATTGATGTGGAGTTTTTGTGTTTTAAGCATCAACATTGTTCTATTGTTTTTATTAATATTACAATGTTGACCGAATATACTTACATCAAAAGTCAAAACAACCTGTCTGCAAACTTCCATGGAAGCACAACTCTTAATATAGTCATTAGGTAGGCACGCATCAAGTAATTCTTGCAATTCAAAGGCGTTAACAGTTCTATGTTCATCCGCCAGCTGCAAAAATACTGCTTCATACTGACTAAAACTTTTAACATCTAAGACCGCTGGCGCTTTAACAATTGCAGATTTAACCAAAGAAGGCACTGTATCTAACAGCTTTAATTTGAGCGGCTTGTTGGAGTACACCCTCAAAGTAAATCCTGATTCCTGTCCAGGTTCAAAGGTTGTGGGCAAGATCAGATAACCGCCCTGTTCCAACTGAAACCTGTGGCTTACTTGTCGACTGTTGGTGTACTGAGAATTCACTAATGACTTGTTCTTTTTGAAGAACGCCCTGCCTAACATCTCTGTGGTGCTTTTTGGTAGGGAATAAGCTGTGAAGCCAATAACTTTGGGCTCCATTATGCTGTGTTGGTTCAAGGATACAATAACTTCTTCCATTTCGCTTAGAATGAGATGCAACTGTGGATTGATGTGAAACGTGTCAGGGTTGTTCCTGCAGCCTCCTGCGGTGACACCCTTCTGCCAACCTCCTTGGAACAGCCGCATTTGCCACATGTATTTGCTATGCAGACTTGGCTCATCCCTACTTGTATCACTGTCGAGATGCACCACTTCCAAATGAGTGAAGTTTTTTATAAAGTCTGCATAGGACATCCAAAATTCTCCTTCTGAAGTCCGTTGCTTGAGCCTTTCTTGTTCCGGTGGCGGCACCTCCGACCATTCCTGCGACTCACTGCACCAAGGTCCTACGTACTCGGAGGATTGATTCAGAGGATTTCTTAGTTTTACCAGTTGAACTGCTTCTCCGCTGAATTTTTCCACCTGATTGAAAACTAAGCCTTAAAAAAGATATTACAATGGGTCTTCAACTTACCCTTTCAACCGCGTATAGTCTGTAGTTGGTTCCGATTTGTATACCATTCGCCATCTTCTCGACGTGTGAACGCAGCTGAATGTTTGGTGGTTGCACCGCGCAGGTTATGATGGTGGTCATCTCTAGAAACTTGTGTAACAGCCTGGCACAGACGGCGGCATCTTGCTTTATTGGTATACTTTCCGTAATGCCCCCTGTAAGGTCTGCCAAACCATCAAGAAGGGTACCATATTTTAAAGCTTCGTAAGACCCATGCAATCTGCAAAAGAAAATTGAAATGAGTCAATCAACTGTGGGAAAGAGTTTCAGATTGATGACGTGGTATATCCTACGTGAGACGTTGACGATCTCTTACTGTGTATTGTGTGGTACAAATAACAGCAGAAAACAGATACCTACAACCTAGCGTGGGCTCCGAACCATAGAAGTACATTCCTTTCATTTTCAAAGATGTTTCACATTTCAGCATTTGGAAGCAAAAGTTGTTAGGTCAGAAAGAGATTTCTAAAATCAGGGTAACTATCATTTAAGTACGTTGGTGGTTGTCCCTATGCTTTCCAACGTAGCGAGTTGATTTACACAACGCTTTCCTAGGTATGAGATCTTTTTTTTATATTCAGAATAATGCAAAGCCTATAGCACTAACAATCTGCTTATTGTGTTTCTCGGTACGAGTACAAACTAAGATCTTGAATGTGAATGCAAAAACCTAACCGGTACAAAATAGATAGCAAATGCTGCTGGGATACTAGTGCCGTAAAGGTTGTTCGTCAAGAAGAAATAGAACGTAGTTCCATCAGAAAGCTTTTATTTCAAACATCATTTAACTGACATTGAATTAATTGAAACGAAACTCTACGTTTTATATTTAAAAAACATACAATATCCATAGACTTCACAGCAAACAAAATATTTAGATAAGCTTAGAATTACACATATCTTACATAGAGTTTCACACGGCAAGATTCTAATTGCACATATCTGAATTTAAAATATATCACACATAATGTATTTTGTTTAAAATATATCTTACTAGCTATACAAAATTAATTTTTAAATATGACATATATTTTTAAGGAATGTTGATATACTTCAAAAGACTTCTTTCATAATTTTTATATTAAATTTTTTCAAAACGTACACTTGTGATTCGAGCTCGTAGCTGACTTCGTTCGCAAACTTCATATTACAAAGTTGAGCAACCGCAGTGTTGAGTAATGGCAACCAAATAAACATTAACATGTAGGAGACCAATTTATAATATTTGTATAACAAATTAAATTAATGTTTAAAGACATGTAATAGCATATTCCTGGGGTGTGAAGATCTATTCAAAATAGCGTCTCAAATTTAAAAATATGAAATATATTTCAAACACTTGATATCTATTTCAGATATCTGAATCGTACCTTACATATGGGATATTGTAATTCAGATATATGAAATTGTAAAGCCATAAACATATGAGTTCAATAAAATGTAAAACAGTTCGAAGTAGAAACTAAATTCATGCAGAAAGGGTTTGCATTATTAAATAAATATAAACTATAAATTACTGTATTACAATTATTTCCATGAGCCGGAAACATATACGAGGTTTCTCCGGTAAATGAGCTATACGCGACATACGTTGGAATCATATTTATCATATTTTTTTCAGGTTATATTAGGTAACAGTGGATTATTATTACGTTTTATTAGTACCGTTATTTTAAAAATCAAGAATAAATACTTTCGAATTGAGGCGATCGTAGACTAGCGGTCAGCGCATTATACTTCCACGCTGAAGGTCCTGGGTTCCATTCCCAGTACGGGAACATCGGATTTTTCAAGGCCGTTCTCCCTCGCAAGACTATGATAAATCAGCGAAGAATTCTGCCTGCTAAATCTCCTCTGGATTAGAAGTGTTTACACTTCGCGTGATTCGAGGCCCACCACACTAAACTGTAGGTCCTCTACATCTGTGGTACTTTAAAATGCGCTAACAGGTGTAAGACTATTCTGGCAACACTTTATATATGTATACAGGGTTTCCCACTTTGACTGCATAATACTTCACCAGGCTATTCTTGGTTCAAAAACGAACACGAAATCCTAATCAACATATATTCCCAAATGCATAATTACGAAGATAAACACTGATTTAAAAAAAGTTCACAAGTAATAAATGACTAACTAAAATATTTCCAATGTGGCTACCATTTGCTTCAGCGCATGCATGAATTCTCCTAAAAGAGCTTCGTTTCGTTGGCAAATCCCCGGATCTTGTCTGACTTGATTAAAAGCATTGTTAATTTTATTTCTTAAATCATCTCGGTCTTGAATTGGTTCAGACTAAATTAACTGTTCTGTATAACCTCATATGCAAAAATCAAGAAGATTTAGTTCTGGTGAACGAGGCGGCCAGGACCACTTCTCACCATGCAGTTATTGCCGAATGTTTCGTTTAAGATATAGTTCCGTATTTCTACGGAACGGATGTGAGGGTGCTCATCATGCATAAAATAAGCATTTAGACGAGTTTGTAACGGCATGCCATCAAGTACTGCTTCCAATTCGTTTCGCAGCAACTGAAGATATGCAAATCCTGTCTGTCAGCCTGTTAGGAAGAAAAATGGGTCTTAGTAACTGATCTCATATAACTCCAGCCTAAAATTTGATAGAAAAGTACCTTTGATGACGTGTTGTATGGGATTTTCGTCGTTTCATACGTGCTCACTGTGGTGTTTCGCATTCAAGTGGCTTATTAGGTAAATAAATCATGTACTGAGAATTGAACGTTTACTTGTTCTTGAGGTACAGCCCAGCGACAAAAAGCTTCTCTGCTTTCATGGTCTCTTTCGATTAAAGCTTGCACCGGGTGATAGTGAAAGGCATGTAGTAGATGCTCCTTAAGAATTCGCCAAACAGCGCTTCCGCTTGTATTTTCCATAGCGGAAATTGGTATTGTACTGATTGGTGGATCTTCTTCAACCCTTACGAAAATTGCTTCTTCCAATTGAGCAGGTCTAACATTTGCTGATTCCATGTTTTCTTTCTTTTTTACACTTTCTCGCCTCTCGAAACCGTTGGAATACTCTTGCAGGCATTTGGTAGTACGGTAAACGTCTGTCGGGATATCGCTCTCCACACAAACGCGATGATACAACGAATTTCCATCGGTTAAGCCATAAACAAAAACCATATCGACTAACTCTTCCACAGGATACGTAATCGGGCCCATGACAAGAAATAGGAAAACCGTCTAATTAAGACACAAACAACAAGCAAATTCTAAGAAAAATGTCCAGATCATGCAATTTACTTAAGTCGGTACATATCCTGTGGTAAAAAAATTAGTGTTTATATCCGAAATTATCTTCTTCTTTGTTTCGCCGTTTTCTACCCTACGGGAATAAGTCTCCTTCAAGCTTCGCCATCTTGTTCGATCCTGCGCCACCATGTACCAGTTCAAACGCGATGTTCGTTTGATATCATCTACCCAGCGCATCTGTGGGCGTCCAACCCCTCTTCTCTGTCCCCAGGGTCTCCATGTAATAATCCTATTGCTCTATTTTTCTTGCCGTTTTGCAACATGAACAGCCCTTTCCCACTTCAACGTCGCCACCCTCTCCATTACATCTTGCACCCTCGTTCTTTCTCTAACCCATTCATTTGTCTTGTGGTCTCTTAGGGTCTATTCCAAGGACTTTTCGTTCTATTGCACGTTGGTTCATTATGGATTATTGATTACGTTAGTACCCAGGTTTCAGATCCATAGGTGGTTACTGGTAGGATGCACTGATTATAGAGTTCTGTTTTTAGTTGTAGGGGTAGCTTCATTTGGAGTATGTCTTTAATTTTTCCAAAACCAGCCCAGGCGAGTCTTATTCTCGAACTGATCTCTAGGCTTTGATTTTCCTTTCCGAGTGTTACTGTTTGTCCCAAATACGTGTATTGTGTCACTGTTTCTATGTTTTCATTGTTTATTGTGATAACACCCATGTCGTCGATTTGGTTGGTCATGTATTTAGTCTTACTGTGATTAAGCTCCAGACCTATTCTCGAGGAGGCTGTTTTAATATCTGTTATCATCGATCTTAATTCTTCTTTGCCATCTGCGAAGAGAACCTTATCGCCTGCAAACATTAAATGATGTATTTTTTCCCCTAGTACATTTATGCCTCTGTCTTCCAGTTGATTTGTTTTAGTGCATCTTCTAGTGTCGTTGTGAATAGCGTCGGAGACATGCTGTCCCCTTGTCGCACTCCTCTTTCTATTTTTACTTTATCTATTTTGCTGTGTTGATTTACTTTTGGGCTGTTCATAGATACGTTTTATGATGTTGCTGTATCTGCTGTCAATTCTGGCATTTTTTAAAGCCTGTATTATGGCCCACATTTCTATTGCGTCAAAAGCTTTACTATAATCTAAAAATGCCATATATAAAGGAATATTGTACTCGGTGACCTTTTCTATTAATATTCGTACTGTTTGAAGATGTTCTATTGTACTGAATCGTCTTCTGAAGACGTTCTGACTGTTCTTGGACTGGTAGAAGTTTAACTTATTTGTTAGCCTGCTTGTTATTATTCTAGAAAACATTTTGTATATCTGCGAGAGGAGACTTATTGGCCTACAGTTTCCCAAGTTTTGTGCGTCGCCTTTTTTATATATTAGTATTATTATGGCATTGCACCACTCTGAAGGTACAGCCTCTTCGTGCAAACATTTGTTGAATAGTGTAATTAATTTTGTCATGAACTCTTCTCCTGCACTTTAACCATTTCCACCACTATTCCATCTTCTCCTGCAGCTCTTCCATTTTTCATGGCTTTTAAAGCAAGTTCTGTTTCCTCTTTTGTAATTGAGGGTATTTCTTCTGAGTTTACATTTACGATAGTTCTTTGGCGATCGGTTTCTGGTAGGTCGCTATCTACTTTTGTTTTATACAGTTCTTTGAAGAATTTTTCACATACCTTTAAGATTTCGTCACGTTCGGTAATTATCTAGTCTTCGTTGTTCTTGGCTTTAATTGTATCTTTCCTTGGTTTAGTGTTTCTTCTAAAAATTTTCACTCCGTTATGCTTTTCTAGTATTTCTTAGGCACATTTGACATTGTACTGTGTGATATCTTCCTATGCAATTTGCCTAGCCGTTTTATTGGTTTCTGTATATTCTACTGTATTTCGTTTGCCTAGGGAGATAAGTATTCTATGCTTTTCTAACATTTTCTTGGTTTTGGTACTTAGTTTATCGACTTTTTTAGATTTGCACTCTTTGTATGGTTTCGCAGCTTCTTGTAGTATCCTGTATAATTTTTCGTTTTCTCCGTTTACTGACAGCGTCTCGTTCTGTTTTATGTTTTTTATTTTGCTCTTCTTTTCGTTATCTCAGTTTGTCATACTCTATTATTTCTATGCGACGTTTTTCCATTTTTTGTCTTCTTGTGTTTTTTTATTTATTTTGGTTTTTGCTCTGACTAGACTGTGGTCACTTCCTATGTTGCATCTGTTTAGGACTTCTACATCATCAAGTATTTTAGGGTCTTTTGAGAGTACAAAGTCAATTTAATTCATTGTTTTTCCATCAGGGCTTATCCATATCCACTTTCGGTTGTCTTTCTTTTTAAAAAACGTGTTCATATATTAGTACTTCTCTTGTTCCAGAAAGTTTATCATCATAGAGCCCCTCGGGTTTCTTACTCCGATCCCATGTTTTCCTACATACTTCTCGCCTTTTTCTTGTTTACCTATTTTTCAGTTGAAGTCACCTACTATCAGTGTATGTTGTGTTTTGTGTTTTAAGAGCTTTTGATACATCCTCGTAAAATTTAATAACCTCCTCATTATCATGTCTGCCAGTGGGAGCATAAACCTGTATTATTTTTAGGATATTCAATTTGTTCAATTTGACTGTAATGTATATTACTCTTTCTGATATTGAGTTCATAGCCTCTATTTTGTTTTAAAGTCTTTCATTTACGAGTATGCCTGCTCCACCAATGCTGGAGTTGGTCTGACATCTGTAATATAGGAGATTTCCTGATTTTAACTGGAGGCATTCTTTTTTTCGTCTTCTAACCTCACGAATTCCTAGGACGTCGCAATTTATATGGCTTAATTCGTATTCTAGTTCGCTTAATCTCTCTTCAGTTGCTATGGATCTCACGTTATATGTTGCTATGTTTAACTTCCAGTTTCGGTATTTATTTTTAGTTGGATCCGAAATTATTCATTTGCGAATATATGTTTCGTAGGACTTTTTTGCTTTTTTGACCCAGGAATACCACGGTGAAGTATTACGCAATCAAGGTATAACCCTGTATACATATAATTTCCCATAGGGCAATTACCTGGGACACCATTCATGTATATTCTATACGTTCAAACTTCAAAATGGTTTATTCGCAGCATCGCTACATGTTCAAATACTAGAAGTGTGAGAAAATAAACTAAGCTCACGTACTGTATGTTTAGGCGCCCATACACATGTATAAATCAAATATGTAATTAGCCCAAAAAGATGCAGCATTCCAATAAGTGATTGTTATGTGCTTCCTACTTACATACATATGTAACTCTGCTTTCTATTCACCTGCTAATTACACTCTAGTAGGAAACTCATATCCATTCAGAGTTATACAATACATTTCATTACCAATTAGAGTTTAATTAATTTAATTACTTATTATCTAAGACGGCTTAGTAATGTGTAGCTAATCAAAAATCATTTAAAGTAGAGAAAAATGATCTGCAGAGAAGGTCATGACAGTATTAAGTCTTTTTCTAGTTTACATAAACAGATTTTTGTTAATGTGGTTTCAGGAATGAAAACTTTTAGAAATTAAATAAATTAGTATTTTGGGATTTTCCCAAAGTAAAATCATATCCAAAAAAGTTATAAATGTTAATATGGTTTGGTTAATTAAGACACATAATGGTATTGATAGTTTTTAAGGCGGGCATTTTTGTGAGTGAACTTATTTAAACCATTAAAATAATTAGCTAAAAAGCATTATGATGACGTTAAAATTAATGAACTAAAAACTTACTAAAAGGTAAGCGCGAAAGTAACAGTGGAGAATGTTGCAGGTTAATTGTAATTATTACTTACAAAAAGTGAGTTATGATCTTGGTCTTTCACTCAAGTCAAAAAAATTATTTGTGATTGTTGGTAAAACGAAACGTGTGCCTGTGATTGTGTCTATGATTAGTTCGACCAGCTCATACACGAGCTTACTATTAACAAATATTCAGAGGAGTCATCAAAAATATGAGAAGCGTATCTTTTCAGTTTTGCCAAATATTCGTATTTTCACAAAATAATAATATTACCATTCTGCAAATTTATTAAATGTATTCCAAACTGCATTACTAATGTTTCAAATGGCAATAACCAATCAAAAGATGGTTCGGTAAAGTAAATACATAACCTCACTTTCAGTTTGTAGAGTTAAATCTATACACATATTTTTATTTACTGCTGACGTAAATGTAAATAAACCATTGCATGCCAACAACGGGGAGGTTGCATTTAATTTTATAAGTTAAACCGTTGGTTAACAAGGCTGCATGATTAGAGTATTAAGGAGTAATCAAAAAAGCGATAGCAGTTGAGTTGGCAGAGCACTCGCTTTCTGAGCAAAACGATGAGGATTTGGGTTGAATAGTCCAGCATAACCACGCATCGGCTGAAAATATTGTGCTGCAACCCACCACACACAATTCCCCAATCCGGTTGGCAACCGAGGGATCCGATTGCCAAAAATCATTTCCGAGATTTCTGGCGTTCGTATTCGACGTTAAACTTTAAGTCCTCTGTGCAGAGAAGAGTATCGCTGCCCAGCAGTGGCAAGAAAGGCTGTTAGAAAAAAACTAAATGTAACGAACCGATATAATTTAAACGTGTTATATGGTTAACCACCCAAGAGATATTACCTATAATTTGATAAATGCTACTACGCACGGTAACCCCGTTACTGCTGAAGTATTTCTAGTTTGTGATTACTAGGGGCCTCGGTGGTCTAGTGCGGGAACGTGTCGCCACTCGAGGCCACAGCGAAATGTAGTTAATCCGCTAGGGCGTTCGAATCTTAGCTGAGGCGACCGCATTTCGCTTAGTTAAGTTTATGGTGCATGTTGCATCAATGTTTAGTGTGCCCCCCCCCCGGGGGAGGGGAACGTTAGTATGAATGAATGAGAAAAAAAAGTTTGTGATTACTAGGTAGATAACTTTTAATTATCTATATTCAGTGGGCTGTATATTTCTAAATATGGCAGTAAACATAAATTCAGCTATTGTAAAAAAATACTACAATCTCCTAAATTAATTCCATGCCAACAAACGGCCCGGTTGGTCCCCAGATCTATTATTCAGCTAATATTTGGCTGTTTGATTGCTATTTCATTAAATATCCAGTAGGGAAGCAGTCCGACAGATACATGTCACCACTTGGATGGGTGACCGAAAATCTAGGCTAACGCGCTGCTATCCAGGCACCTCGGAGCAACCTTAAACAGAGTTAAAGTGGCAGTAGGGAGCGGAACTGCCTTCAGGCCTCTTCGCAAACAATTCCCGTACTATTCAGTACATTCGTAGGATGCCGCTGTTATTTTGCCCTTAGTTATTCGAAAACTTAATTTCTAATATTTTAACGTACAGAGTGTTTCATAGTACAAAACCTTACTCAAGAGAGGCATTCTTTGGACTCACGTTAATAAAAGCTTCAGTCCCGCTTTGTATGGTGTTAAAATATATAGTAAATACAGATCGAATGCTCATAGTTCTAGAAAAAAACTATTCCGGTTTTGTAAACGAGCTTACTTGGAATTATTCATTGGAAATTTTTCGAATTTGTCGTGCAGTTTCCGAATAATAACAAGTTTGTCTTGATCAACTGTAGATAATGAGCCAATGCATATACTGTCTGGCAAGAGGTCTTGATGGCCTCAAGCTAGCACTCTATTTTATACTAAACGGTTATTGATTGATCGTTTAAGCTAAGTTGCAAAGGACTAATTAAAACACTTAAAAAAAACGGAACAGAAGCGAATTAACTGTACTCTGTCTGTAAACAAATTGGAGCACGTAACAATTCAGAAGGCCGTACTGCGACCGTTATTCTTCTTCTGCAGTTGAATTTCATAATTATCATTACCCAGAGCAGCAATTCTTTTGTTTAGGCCTGTGTGAGCGTGAACGGGTTCGCTGGATGTTGGCCGTTGGTATTTCTTCAAAATTAACGCATTTGGTTCTAGGAATTTTGTTCTTCTCTCGTTTTGTATCCCGAGGTATTTGGGTTAATTGGACGTGTGCGAATTCCGCACCGAGGGGCTTTTATAAAATTTTAAATGGCTGGTTCTCACTGCTATGTACAACAAAAACGATGTTTGATAAAATTAATTAACCCAGTAACCTTTCTTGTTTGATTAAATAAATTGTTCAATAAATAATAAACGAGGGTTTAAAAATTAATCAAACTGATTGACTTTGAAAGTTAACCAAGTTGATATTCTGAAGTCTCTGTATGTTACCCCTACTTTTTTGTAAATTCAATGAAAATTAAATATTAATTAATTAATTAAAAAAAATTATTGGTTAATTTTTTTAAACATTTGTATAAGGCATAAACACAGAAATATGGAATTTTCTTTATTAGCTTATTTTTAAGGTGTATTTACTTATATTTAACAATTATTTCAGATTAATGTTTATTGTTTGTAGATCTAATTTGTAAAAGTGACAATTTAAATCAGGTTAAAGTAATTTTATTTTCAGTTTAAGGAACTAAATTAGAATTAGATTATAATAACTTTATTTTGCGGAGATTTAACTAGCAGTATTGATAATTTTAAATAAGATTAGTGTAATCTTACTTTGAGTAAGTCTAATTTGTAAAATTGTCAATTTAAATCTGACAATTATAACTTATTTTAATTGTGGGTAATTCGAAAAATTGACATATGAAATGACATGAATGTAACTTTATTTTAGTACGTCAAATTTTTACTATTTTATAATAAATTTATTTTGCCTGGGTTTACTATAAAAAATTGGCACTTAAAATCAGGCTAATGTAACTGTATTTTGGTAGATAAAATTTGAAATATTAACAGTTTTAAATTAGAATAATGTTACTCTAACTTGACGTGGTCTAATTTAAAAAATTGGCCATTTAAATTAAATTAGTATAACTTTATGTGAATAAATTTAATTTAATTGGATTTGGATTATCTCTAATTTTTAAAAATTGAAAGTTTAAATCCAATGATTGTAAATAGTTTGAACAGTCTTAATTTGCAAAAACTGATCATTTAAAAAAATGAATGTACCTTTATTTTAAATAAATCCATAATACAAAGCTGACAATTTAAGTCCGATAGATGTAACTTTAATTCGGGTCGATCCAACTTACAGAATTCACAATTTAATCGGATGAACTAACTTTACTTTTAGCAGATCAGACCTGCTAAATTCACGTTTTAAATCAGATTAATAAGTTTGCTTTGTAAAACTAACAATTTAAGTCAACTTAAAGGTGCTTTATTTAAAGCATCTCTGCATTAGACACACGCACGTTTATTTGTAGTTCTAATTAAATATGTAATGGATTTACTGCGCGTGTTATATCCTGCGTAACATTTTAGTGTTATTTACATGCGGCACTCGCAAAACACGCATTGTTCTACTCTACTTACTTCAGACAATAAAATAAAAATAGAACACACACGGATCGTTCGTTTGTTGCAATTATTACAATACTTTAAATCCCCAACGTGGCTTATTGTTGCTCTTATCGTTGGTACAATAAACTTCCGAAAAGAGCACAAACAACGGGGGAACTACTTAGTTGAGAATATGTCAGTACTGTCTTACTGCTTTTAAGCTTATTTATGATTATTTTAAAGGCAAATATAATCTATTTTCTAATATAATTAAAAAAAAGTACACTAAATATACAAATCACAGCTTTGCAAAAGTTTCAGTTGATTACCGGTTAGTTGGTGATTTCAATGCTTCGTTAAGATGCGAATTCAGCGCATGTTGCGAATAAATGTCTTTCTTCAGTTTTCGAACCCTTAAGAGTATTTTATAGCGGTTGTATTTTCTCATATGTGTAAGAAAAAATTACTACATTAAACTTAAAGCGCATACAGCTACAAGCTTCAATTAGGTATTGTAGTTGGTGATTTCAGCGATGCGTTAAAATGCGAATTCAGCGCATGTTGCGAATAAATGTCTTTCTTCAGTTTTCGAACCCTTAAGAGTATTTTATAGCGGTTGTATTTTCTCATATGTGTAAGAAAAAATTACTACATTAAACTTAAAGCGCATACAGCTACAAGCTTCAATTAGGTATTGTAGTTGGTGATTTCAGCGATGCGTTAAAATGCGAATTCAGCGCATGTTGCGAATAAATGTCTTTCTTCAGTTTTCGAACCCTTAAGAGTATTTTATAGCGGTTGTATTTTCTCATATGTGTAAGAAAAAATTACTACATTAAACTTAAAGCGCATACAGCTACAAGCTTCAATTAGGTATTGTAGTTGGTGATTTCAGCGATGCGTTAAAATGCGAATTCAGCGCATGTTGCGAATAAATGTCTTTCTTCAGTTTTCGAACCCTTAAGAGTATTTTATAGCGGTTGTATTTTCTCATATGTGTAAGAAAAAATTACTACATTAAACTTAAAGCGCATACAGCTACAAGCTTCAATTAGGTATTGTAGTTGGTGATTTCAGCGATGCGTTAAAATGCGAATTCAGCGCATGTTGCGAATAAATGTCTTTCTTCAGTTTTCGAACCCTTAAGAGTATTTTATAGCGGTTGTATTTTCTCATATGTGTAAGAAAAAATTACTACATTAAACTTAAAGCGCATACAGCTACAAGCTTCAATTAGGTATTGTAGTTGGTGATTTCAGCGATGCGTTAAAATGCGAATTCAGCGCATGTTGCGAATAAATGTCTTTCTTCAGTTTTCGAACCCTTAAGAGTATTTTATAGCGGTTGTATTTTCTCATATGTGTAAGAAAAAATTA